>LPNX010696790.1:189205-328924 GCA_001517045.1 Pseudotsuga menziesii | reverse complement strand
GATTAGGGTTGATGAATTAATTGAAATATTTTATTTTAACCCTAATAATATATTTTTACATAAAACTTTATCTTTTAATACTATGTCATTTTACAAATTGTACAAAGTGTATATGTATTTCCCAAAATAGCTAAAGTGTATTTTTATATATCATTTCGAATGTCCATTGTATTATAATCATAGTAATTGATTTTTGATCTAATGTTTAGTCTTTAATAAATTTTCCATCCGATCATACTTTGCAATAGGTCATATGATGATTTGGATTCTATGAGTTCATTCAAAACTATATTATTTGCTCCTTGAATTGATTACATGCATAAATATGGTTTTGAGCATTTAAATTATTATCCAAAGTTGATCTTGGTACTTGGTTGGATTTACAAAACCCTAGGAGACATCATTGCTTGTAATGACAACTTTACATCACCTAGTTCAATAGCATGATTACCTTCCGCGTATAATCCTTGCCTGTTAACGTTAACAGTCGTGTTTATGGTATAAGATACGAATTGTTGGTTTGAGCACACCTGTTCAAAAGGATTTTAATATGTGATGATTACCTTAGTCAGATGTGTTCATATTAACACCATCTTATCTGACAGTCGTTTTACATTCATGAATTTATTTGATTTCGAATATCACGCAATGATTTCAGATCACATCAATTTGTTTGATGAATACCTTCAGTGGTTTGATGGTGAAGTTATCACGTGTAGGAACCAGTCTAGGGTTACTCATTAGCTCCTCCAGAATCACGTGAAGGTTCATAACATGTATGAGTATTCACGTATCCCTATTCCTTCAGTCTTTATAACCCCTTTCAATCCTCTGTCACAGAAATAACTGATAGTTGAACAGATGGCTCCCTTAAGTCGCTTTGAGCTTTCTGGTCCAGAAATGCTAGAAGCCAACCCTAAAATTCTTGCCCTATTTGAGAAAATTAATTGGAAACTCTTCTTTTGGGGTTTCAGTGGACACAATGAGGAAGTTACCACACAATTTGCATTGTCTTTTGATGGAAATGTTGCTCAGATAGGTGATTTACAACTAGTCATAGATGAATAACTTATTGCAAAATCTATGAAGCTGCCTCGGACTGGTGAACGCTGGTTCAAAGGGTCACGAATTGACAAGAAAAAGCTTAAGCAATTCCTTCTTCCAATGTAAAAAGAAGATGCACACCTTAAATTTAGTTTTCTTGTAAAATATTTGAGGATTCAATGGCATGCTCCTTTTGAAGTCATTTCCAGGTACATCTCTTGTGATGGTCGGTATTCGAATGTCCAATTATATAATCTGAGAATTTTAATGGCTCTTAAGGGTTTGAAATTAAATCTTCCCTGTTTTCTACTTCATAGTTTGCATAAAATGGTTGTTATGGTTCAGCGTACCATTGGTAATCAAGACCGTAGTATTTTCCATCACAGCCTAATCAAAATGTTAGTTCAATATCAGTTAGTTACAGTAGGAAAAACATGGGATGAATTCTTAAAAGAAAATGAGTTCGGGTTAACCCAATTTTGTCCTACCTACTTACCTAAGACTCGTGCAAAACGAAGAAGACCTTGTGAAGGAGAAGTAAAAGAAGAGACCGATCATATAACTGATCATGAGGGGCTGGATAAGCTCTGTCTAATAGTTGAAAATGAGAAATTTTATACTTCGAACCCTCCTGAACAATCCAAGAGAGAAAATGAAGTGGAAGAGGGAATTAAAATGGTTGTTCAAACGCACCTTGCTAAATCGACAGGTGATTTATATTCTAAGGTAATGGAGGAGAGAAAGAAGCATGAGGTAAAAGGGAAAAATCTAGAAGGTGACAATAAAACTCTTGAGCCGAGCATGAGAAAATCTGAGACGTTTAATTGAAGGCTTACTAGGAGCATGATTATTCTTTCGGTTCCAAGAACCATAGAATAGAGTAGTGAACCCATTGTTGTTGAAGATAATAGTGATAATGAGGATGAATCTCCTCCTCGTGAAACCCCAATCAATGACTTTGAACAGGAATAGAGTAATAGTCACAACGATGTGGTGGTTTCTCCTAAGAGGCTCGTGAAAGACAATTCACCATTACTAGCACAGTCTGAATATGAAGATCGATTTGATTCACCATTAAATGATGAAGATTCTTCAGCAGATACTTTAAAAGTAGCGAAGCAGTCGATTAAGCTTTCGAAACAACATAAGGCTGATCAGTTAAAGGACATGGAAGAAGCTTGTCATAGGTTGAAAGCATAGTTACAACATCAAAAAAATGAATTGCTAATGTGGGTAGACCGATGGCAACAAATGAAAGCCAAGAAAGACAAATACAAGGCAGAAAATAAATTGTTAGCTGCAACTAATGAGAAATTACTGAAAGATGAAAGAGTCCATGAAGAAAAAATCTTGAAACTTAGGGCCAAGTTGTCAGAAGCCAGGAAAGCAATCAAGTTACAAATAGCAACAACTTAGTCTATTTTTTATTTTAATTTCAATTTTGACAGGTAATAAAATGTTTTAATTAGCACACCTGCAAAATCATAGATTTTGCAGGTATGCTTATAATTCGTATTATTTTATTTTATTTTTTGCTATCATGATTTTAATGAGAAATTAATTTTTGTTACAAGTGTACATATTGTTGACATACTGTAAAGAATGAAGACTATTTTTGCTCGTCGTTGGCGTTCATTGGTGCTTCTGGAAGAATTGGATACTAAAGATAGCCACGTCATAGGTTGATTCATCTGAGCAGAAGATAATACAGGCCAGTCATTTAATTGACATTTTTGTTTCATAGGATAAACGTATCTGCCAGGTGCCTTCTTGGAAGAAATTCGATGCAACCGAATAGGGATAGAATTTTTTTTTGTCTTTATTATGTAGTGGTTGTTAGAAACCGAAGGGATATTTTTAGAATATTAGTTACATAGAAACTGGAAGGAGTTACTAGTCTTATTATATAAACTAGTAAGCTCGATGTAAAGAGGGGTGGATGGAGTATTGAAGGAAAATAATTATTAGAAATATAATTACAGTGTTAGGTTTTAATCTCTTTACTGAAGTTTTACCTTCGTGGAGGATTGTGACTAGAGTTCTCAAACTGGTATCACTACTTGTTACTCTTTTGAAAACTTAATATATATATTTCTATATATTGTTTTCTCACCATATATTTTATGCAATTGTACTGTGATATGGTTGTATTTATCATCTGAAATTATACTCTGTTTGCACACAATATTGATGTTTGATTGATAATATTTTTGAATTTGGTTAATCAATATTTGTATTGATAATTGAAATTTGGTAATATAAACCTTTCATATTTATTTTTGATTTCATTTGTATTTTCTACAATGTTTTCATGAATAAATATCATCTTGTTATTCAAATATTCAGTATTGAATATTAGTTATTAATTAATAGAGCATCACAGAATAAATTAAAAGTAGTTATCTATTTTAATTTTCTGTTGTTGTGCATATTCAACAAAGTGATTTTATGATAATGATTTAAATATTTTCATTTGAATTGTTATTGTCTATCTCTTTGTTTATTTGAATCATTAATTGATAATTAATTTAGTTTTCCAAGTTGTTCTCATCTGAGATAGGATAGCTAGTTGTTTTTTTATTTCTTAGTTTAGTTTATTTCAATAGCTGTTAAATAGAATTAGATTAGATTTAAAATATTTTTTTTAGTTAAAATATTTAAAACAAAACCCTAAAACTGGAGACTTTCCTTAAGAAAGCATTTTAGGATAACTTAGACTTAGGAAACTAACTCTAGGTTTTATTTTAAGCAGTAAAAGAATTAAGATAAATTTTTACTAAATTTTTAAGTTCTCCTTAAGAGAATAAATCCAGTTGGTAGCAGGACAAAAACCTGCGATATTTTTCTATTTCAAGCACACCGGAAGCTGCTTTAAGCAACTTGTGTGGGCTTAATCTCCTTAAGTTGGCCAAGTCAAAAAATCCGGCCAACAAGTCCATTGAGTTCCTTGATACTTGTAGTCGTCAGTGGCAGGTTCTTTTGCCATCGACATATTTGGGAATACATCAATGTCCACTGATCGATGGACTCTCTCAAGTGTTCGACCTCAACACATATATTCACACTTGTTTGATTGCACTCTATAGCTTAATTCCCATTATCATTATCGGTGGTATATCTTGCATCTATTAACAGTATACATCAATAACCGGTAATCCGACATTGGTCCATCATGTTCGACCTCGACACCTTTATTCATGTGATGGGACATGTAATAGCGGCGATTTGTGTTGAAGAGCTTAGAGCTTGGTAGAATTCCATATATGCTACCTCCTTGATCGTTCCAGTATCTATGAGATATCAGTTCTCATGACCATATTCCAGTGTACCATCAGATGCCTTCATTTAGTATGAATATATTATTTCATTGTATATTGCATGTGGCAATGACCAAATGTGACATATGTCTATTATGCTTATTCATGGCCATTGTACTATTATGTATTCAGGGACTACTACACTTCATATTTGCAGTTACATGTGGAGACCTATCATTGTATTGTACTTATGAGCTGCCAGTTTTTCCACCTGGGTATTCGTTACTCCACTTCTGGGATTGTTATAATGTATTTCGGCCATAATGTTACCCCTCTAACCTCACATATTAGGGAGCATCTGTTATAGTTGATTTTAACACACTTGGTGGATCATGATTTTATGGCCTTCCTTGTCCCTATGCAAACTGTTTGGACCCCCTTTGCTCAGTATAACTTTGATGATCCAAAAAATCCATTAAAAAAGTCTTATTTATTGGTATATGTGGGTCACTAGCTTACAGACCGCATGTACACGCATCTTTCTCCACTATGACCCGCATACATTGGGAAATGTGCTAAAAAATAAAATATTTGGAGTCTTCCTCATCAAGTAACGAATAAATTGACTATTGTCCTTCCATATTCCTGGAAACGCTCTGAATCAACCCTTCACTTCATAATGAAGGGATATATATTGAGATACTTGGATGCATTAGAAGAGGAAACTGGTGAGAGAAAATAAACTATAGTGGATTTGTGCCCCATTCTTGCATACTTGAGTCTGCATCCCTTTGTCCTTTGAGCAACCATTGATGCTCTTCCCAAGCTTTCCATTGTCTTGTGAGCTTGCCATGAATATGGAGGATTGAAGTGGTGGAGGCCTAGGTGGAGGACTCGGTTTCTCGATTTCGACGAGGTGTTGACAGACTTTGTCACTTATATATCTGTTTATATTTAATATAAATATCCATTTCTTGTCCATTATATGTGTAACTATGAATATTTTTATACATGGATGTAGTTTCTTTGATTATATATTGGATTTATATATGCTAGAGTAGGTTCTAACACTTAATATCTATCATGCTTGTATGTTTCGTTGTTGTTGAGAATGAAATGTAGGTGCAAGTGTGATGAAAACTTAACGAGGATCTACTACAAACTTCTGGAATAATGTACACTTCTCATCCCTTAGTGTTAGACTTATTTATCTCTTTATCATATTGGAAGTGGATTGATTTTCGGTGTCATATGTCTATTGTGGTCCACCCCAAGCCATAGGAAGTTTTCTCTGTAACAACCAGCATACCCCTAGGTACACTCACACAACCCACAAGCATGCGGCATGAGTAAGTTGTGGTTTGAATTTGTGACCTCACTTCTTTTTGCAATTATTCTACACCTATATGCTCTCCCCCAAAAAATATAATATTAGAAATAATAAGAATTACATGGCTTGAAAATGAAATAAAGAGAATGAATAAGAATCTTATGTGAGGGGAAACCTCCTTTTAAAATATATTAAATGCACAAGATGAGATGATATTTAAAACTAGGTCTCCTTGGTATATATAGATGACAATTGGCACAATTAAGGTCCTAGCTGACCACTAAATACAACACTAATATATAATATAAATGTAACATCTATGGATTACCACAATATTATTTGACAATGTTATCTCTTTCAACAAATTCAACACTTGCTTTAGTACAACAACAATAGATTCGAAGAATTTTACATATGACTGAGAATTCAAGTGGTATTTACAATTTTCACTCTAAAAAAATTGGATTATAAGGAGAATACTAAGTTCAACAATCTAGTAAAAGCACAAAAAACTTAGCACTCATAATATGCCACTTAATTCAAACTTTGTAGAAATGTGTGTGTGTGTTTTCTTTCTTGTGGATGCATTTTTAACATAGACATTATATCCATTACAAGCATTGAAAGTATACAATATTTTCCATACTATTTTATAAAAATAAATAAAATAAAAACGTTGATTAATCAATGTTATTGAGATATGGCCAAATTTGATATTTTTCAACATAAAATTTAATTAATTTATACCAATTCTAATATTGATATATTAAATCAATATTTAATGAGAAAAATAAAATTCACAAAAGTCAACACTAAAAACAAACAAAAGCTTTAAATATAGATATTAATGTCATAACTTGACACCAAACGTAACACTAAAGGATGCATATATGAAATTATAAAGCAATAGGTTGGGCTCACGATGGTTCTCTATGAAATGAGCACCTCAATACACTAGCAACTCAAGTTTTTCCTCTTATTAGTCCCTGCCTTTGGCTGTAGGGACTATAGTAATTGGCATGCTATTTTTCTTTTTTCTTTTGCACGTAAATCAATGTATTTTTGGTATTTTTAACCTAATTTTTCATCCAAATATCATCGAAATATCAGCCAAGATTTATGTAAATCCAATAAAAATACTATCAAGTTCTATGCAAAGCCAATCAAAACATTTGAGTCCTTATTTGGCCTCAAATCGATACAACTTAAGCAAAGTTTTTATGCAAATAATTAATATCAAACTCATGGATGATTTAATGTTAACTTTTAGGTAGCATTCGTTTTGTAACATTTTATGTTAGTATTAAATTTCTTACGATGAGTGGGCGATGAGCCTCTTGCTATGATTCTAAGATGTTGGTGCTTTAACGTTGGCGGCGTGCATTTTGTGATACCATTGCAATGTGCATGGTACTATAATGTTGGTAGCGTGCATGTTGTGATACCATGGAATTGTGCATGGTATATATGTGTCAACCCTTTCATTGACGAGAACTGAGCTAAATACCAATATACATTGCCTTCTAGTGAAGGAATAAGATCAGAAGAGTGACTTTGCACTATAGCCTCCTCTCCTTACCTATTGTAATTCACATTTGCTGCTACATTATTTTGGAAGTTAGTTGCAACAGGAGGTTGGTTACATATAAGTCTTATTGGTCCTTGCTCTGCATACAATTCTGAAGATGAGAGAATTTGGTGGATGCCATATTTCCACATAGTGCATTGTGGCTAGACATTAAACCTTGCCTCCATAGCTTCCACTTCGTAAATTTTTTCCAGGTTAGTCTTCTTGAATTTTTTTAGACTTGTAAGTAATAAAATCAATTAATTTTGAAAACAATCTCTGCTTCTCACAAATTCAGGGTAAATCTGAAAAGAATATCAACATCTTACTTTCAAAATGTTCACACAATTAACAATCTCCTTCCTACCTTTATTTTAATGGACTAAGTACTCTGTTATGTGTAATTTAATTATAAAAACAATAGATTTGCAAAGGAATCATCTTGCCTAGCATTCTTTCCTATCATAGCTTATCATCTAGAATCTTGAAGCAAAGATAGCAGTGATTTTGTTCCAGAGGGTTACCCAGATTGCAACCATACTTTTCTTGCCATATTTTTTGTTATTTTCATATACAAACTATTTTCTGTTTTTTGCATTTTAGGTTATCTGAGTCAAGTTAATCAAGGATGGAAAATTAGCTAGAGCGGAAGGTGTTGTAGAAGAACTAGTTGGAATGAGTACCCTAGATAATTAACATGCTTCAATATGAAGATTCTGATCAATGTATTAGTTAAAAGAAGCACCCAACTTCCATTGTTTATGGTTACAATCAAAACAAGTAGGAGAATTACATTCTGAAATCAAAGTTTGTGTAACAACTTACATTGTGTCTACTAGTTTAATCGAAATGCAAAAAATATATGACATGGAAAGAAGACAAGCAAAGAGCAAAGGGGAATGCAAATAACCTGGTAAATTTGATGTCTCTGCATATTGTTTTGAAGTTGATGTCTATATGCATGTTGCAATCGATGTTTAGGTTCAACAAATAATCCTTCCTTCCATGTACAGAACCAGAACTTGCAGTAAGAGGAAGCTTCTTCTTTCTAAGCATTAAGAAGATATGCTCATGCATTTAAAAAAATGCACAAATGGCTTCATAGATTCATAGGTGGTGGAGGCAGTGCTAAGGCACTGGCAGTGGTGACGATCTGCATTCTTCATGAAGAGATATGAAGAAGCTCCGAGAAAGGAAGAAGCAATGACAATAAAAGAGGTGATGGAATATGCATAGGTGATGGAAATATGTAAGTACATGCAAATGTGTTCAGTGGCCATATCTATATTTCAGAAAACATAAATAACTGGATATACAACTTCGACAAAAGCAACTTTATTGTGCTACCTTTTCAGATAGTATTCAATTTTTTGCACAAACTATATTGACGTGATATCTAGGTATGACTACCTTCTGCAGCTATCAAATGCCAATGAAATTGATGGTTTAACTTTGTAAGGGAGAGCCCCATAGCTCACTGCAATGAACCTCCTAAATGCTCAAAGCTCCTTTGATTCAAATACTCCATAGCTCGCTGCAACGAACCTCCTAAATGCTCAAAGTTCCTTTGATTCAAATACTCAAAAACTGCAAAGTGCCAAAGCTAAACACCTGTTGCTTCATATTGGGTGACGTATGGAGCTATAGCCTCCACCGAAGGGCTAATGCAAATAAAAATACATGATCGATGGCCTCCACAAATGGCCATGGGGATTCCAACTTTTGTGCATGGCTTAAACGTGTCTGATGCAAGGAAACATTTTATGGGCATGCCTAATTGTCTCTTTCTGAATCGTCGAATGTCTATGTTTACATTATAATTATATGATAGTTTTAATTATATTAAATGTTATTTCGTACTGCAATGCACATTGACACTGCAGTACTCAATGCAGGAGATCCCATGATAATCTTGATGCAGCAGAGAACACACTTAGAATAATGAATATAAATACCTACATTCAATGATTATGAGCATCTTTGCTTCTATAAAACCAATCTTAATGAATAATTTGATGTTCTAAGTCGATATAAGTAGAGATCCAGGATAGCTGTCTATCATTATGGGAAGCAGTGGCAAAGTCAAAGTTCTAGGAGAGACATACCTATGTCAGATAATATTGATTGATACTGTGGACTGTTACGGAAAGAAATTCCTATGGCTTGGGGTACCACAACAGACAACTTGACTCCAGAAATCAATCCTTTCCAATATGCAATAGAAATTAAATATCTAACACTAAAGGATCAGACCTCGTACATTATTCCGAACGGTTGAAGTAGATCCCCGTTGAGCTTTCCAACTTCAGCTTGAATTGATAAATTACTTCCTCAACAACAAGTAAACAATACAAGCATACTATATATATTGGTGTTAGATCTATTCTAGCATATATAATCAACAATGTATAAGCATTTGAAAACATCCATGGATAAAATATTCATTCAAACACACATTATTGGACAGGAAAAGATATTCCTATTAATATAAAATCAGAGATTACAATGGATACAACCTCTGTCGGCACATCTACGAATCAGAGAAACTGAATCCCCCACTTGGGCCTCCACCACCTCAATCCTCCATCTCTTGATAGCAAGCTCACAAGCAAAAGGCAAGCTTGGGAAGAACACAAAAGTGCTCCAAGGGACAAAGGGATGCAGACTCAAGCATAAGTTTCGGCAACAATGGACTATAGTTTCTTTGCTCTCAATTCTCTCATATGCCTTCAATGTACCATAGAGTTCCTTATATAGCTTTTCAAAGGGGTAATGAAAGGTCGAATTCAAGCGATCTCAAGGCATAGGGAAGGCTAGGAGTCAAGTTAGTCGGATCCATGTCAAGGAAAACTCCAAAAGGATTTGGATTATGCACACATCCCGATGTACGCAGTTTTAGGGGTCAAACCCGCGTATACACACAATTAGGGGTTTAAAATTCGCGTATATCATTTTTCACATGTTTCTAGGGATGGTCAAGGAAACATCAAAGGACAAAAAATGGTCCAAGGGGTCTAAGGAGTCTACAGAGGGACAGGGGAAGGCCATACAAAGTGTGATTCACCTGGAGTGGTGAAATCAGCTATAACAGATGCCCCCTAATGTGTGAGGTCAGAGGGGTCATACGATGGCCGAAATACATTATAAGTCCATCCCAAAAGTGGAGTGATGAAGAATCCCAAATGGAAGACCAGCCACCCAATCAACATAGTACAATGATACAACTCTGCACATAACTGTAAATACATATAGTAGTCCCCAATACATAAGAGTACAATGGCCATGAATAGGCACATAAGTGGTCATCGCCACGTACAATATACATAGATCAGAATCTCCATGATGAAGATATACAAAGGATCATGACCTCCATAATGGCTGAAGATATACAGTGGATCAAGATCTCCATAACTGCTGGAAATGTCTGACATATACTGGAATCAAGTCATGAGAGCTAAAATCTCATGAACACTGGCACGATCAAGGAGGTAGCATATAAGAGATGCCACCAATATGGAAGGTCTTCTACACAAACCACCACGAGTACATGTCCTACTATGTGAATAGAGTTGTCGAGGTCGAACATAGTATTCCATCATCTGATTACCGGTCATTGATGTATACCGTTAATAGACGCAAGATCTCCCACTGATAATGAAAATGGGAATCAAGGTACTAGAGTGCAAACTAACAAGTGTGAATAAATGTGTTGAGGTCGAACACTTGAGAGGATCCATCAATCAAGGGACAATGATGTATTCCCAAAGACTATCGATGGCGAGAGAACCTACCACTGATGACTGCAAGTCTCAAGGCACTCAAAATGACTCTAGATTCCAATCCCAGAATAAATGATATGAAGTCGATGGGATGAAATCCGTTGGAAGGAGGGCATTAAGGCATCCCCCATCATCCAACACAAGGTACTCAGCAAAGCTGTATAATGTGGAAGGAATCAATCATAAGGTGCATGAACCAGTAACTGTACCGGGAATGGCCGACATCCAAAGTCAAGATAACTGAGGAATGGCCGACTCAGGTTTCAACTTCCTTCGAACAAGAGCATAACGGAAAATGGTGACTAAATAAAGGCAGCATAGACTCGATATACAAACTGGGACATCTCTGTGACACAGGAGGCATCGATAGAGGCTCCATAGGGACGGGAAGCTTAACTAGTCGATGGAGATAAACTCAGATAAACGAGTACAGCTCCTAAAGTCAAACTATAAACCCAACCAATGGATGTGATATATAGTGCTCTGTTCGAAGGCGACACAACTCGACAGCTACCAAAGATAACATCTTTCCTTGTCCGGCTTTTTGGTTTTTTGATTTTTTTTTGGACTTTTTCAAATATTTAAAAAGATTGAAAAAGAATAAAACTGCTTTATAGTTACAGACTAGGAGGAGACAAGTGTCATAGGGGGCAAACAAACTAGTTCCAAGCAATGGAACATACCTATTCTCAATGCAAGGACACATGTGTAGGATATCGACACTCGGGGAAAATCCCCTCCCGATAAGGGAGTCCTGAGGGAAATAGGCTAGCAAAAGATCAAGAGGAGTATGAGGCTCTTGCGAAATGTCATGGCAGTACTATACAACGGACTCCCACACCCTAAAGGACAAAACGTCAACATGGGCACTAAAATGCAGATAAGGTGCTACCTAGGATACCCACGTAAGGTCAATCTCTACCACTCATACCATGCCACTTCTAAGACCGCAAGAAGGTTCTGTGACATAATAGAGTGGGTTCGTACCTAAGGCTATGATGAAACAGTCATAAGGTCATGCAAAATGCAAATGGTGATGAAACCTAACCTATATGCCAGTTTAGACATGATACCTGAGATCAGTACGAACGGGTCAATCCAACGGCTGAAACGGCACTGAAAAAGGCCTCCTACATCATGAATTAGGTCAAAAACGGTCCAAAATGATTAGAAATTGTCGAAACTATAGGAAAGGGGGTAAAAATTTTCAAAATTTTGAAAAATTTATATAAATAGTAAAAAATTCAAAACATTATAAAACATTTGAAATTTTTACCCAATTGAGCTCAGATTTTCAACAGCGAATTCCAGGAGATCCAGCCGACGGAATCCACTACCGTTTCTTCCAGGTACTTACCCATGCTATTCTCTTCCACTTTGATGCAATTTTTATCAAATTCCATGGTCATTTGAGGTTTCTAGGCCAAACTAAAAAGGGCATTGTGGCCCATGTGGAAATCGAGGGTTTTTCCACGTATAGGGCTAGATATACGCAGAAAATGCCCCCACAGTCGCGTACATACACGGCTATTTGGCAAACAGTCGCGTATGAGGCCGCGCATAAGGTTTTTTAAGTATTATAAGGGAAAAACTTGCAATTTTTTGTGCAAGATGGTCCTAGAATGGAGAGAGCGTGAACATGGTGAGGTAGAGGAGGCAGTAAGGGCTGATCTAATGGCTCAACAAGCTCTATGTGCATGTGGACTCTATAAGTTTTGGTGTCTTGGTGGCTTGAGGTCCAAACCAAGACTATTGCAGATGTTGGTGGATTACTGGGATCCAGACTCTAAGTCCTTCCAGATAGATGGGATGTCCCTCATTATAGAGGTGGAGGACATATACTTTATTACTGGACTTTCCCGACAGGGGAAAGTAGTGAACCTTCGTTCTCATGGTGGGCCTGGAGGTGGCCTGACTATCGATGAGTACATTGCGGTGTACTACTATCCAGAAACAAAGAAGGTGGGGAGTCAGGTCCCAACCAACTCTATACAGGTGTTGGGCCTAAAGTCCATTCTATTGACATTGGGCAGGATAGCAGGCTTGGCATCACTCCACCAGGCCTCGCGGCCTCTGATGTTCTATGCCATGGAGTGCATGAGACCCACTGTCTATGACTGGAGCACTACACTACTGAGCAACATGAAACATCAGCTCAGTGAGTGTAAGGCGAGCAGAGTGCGGAACTTTGGGTTCAGCAGCATATTGAGCACGTTTTTCTTCGAGCATGTTCCAGGATTGAGCCCCAGAGTTGACGTTCCTCTTCACGGGGTTCAATATCCGACACAACAGTGTTGGGCAGATGCGATACGCAGACTGGGGGGAGGTAGGGTGGCCAACCCTTATCCAGCTGAGTTCTTTTCATGGTGGCGACGACAGATAGTTGCCATCGATGACTACCCCTATGTGGGGATTGATTTCTGGGGGAACCCGAACATGCCGCTACCACTAGGATTGGCATATGGCGATATAGGTAACAAATCTCGACCCTCTCTTTTAATTTTTTGAGTTATTTAATTTTTTTGTGTTTTTTGATTATATGGAATCAAAAGACATATTTTTGTGTGACAATACATAGTGACATCTACCATTGGTATGCAGATGTGGGACCACGGTGGCCGAAAGGCTTCCCTCGTCACAAACGGAGGGGAAGAGGAGATGATATCACGGGTGTGGATGCGGAGCAGATGCTCTAGAGCATTCATACCAATTTTGTGAGGCTAACACATAGGGTTCCCATGGCACAAGTCGAGGACTTGCCTAAGGCTATGCAGCACAAGGTGGTGGGTGTACCACGAGCATGGGTGCGATTATTCTGACGGCTAGCTAGAGCCGTAGTGACCTTCCATGATCACAACCCCCCTCCTCCTCCATAGGATTAGATACCTGGGAGTGTATACATTTTGTACTACCGTGTATTATATCTTGGTGGCTCAAGAGCCCCATTTTTTTATCATGACACTATGTATTACCACATTTTGGATGTTATATAAATTTTTTAATGGTGATCGGTTTATTTATTTACATGTGTAAAAATTTGTGTTTGTGATGAGTTTATTATGTATGAAACAAATGCCAATCTAACACGTAGTTAGCATATGAGTCGGCAACTTGATTATTAATTCTTGGAATATGTATGTATGTTATATTGTCAAATTGTCGTTCTAATAATCTCACACGTAAGAATCTTCTTAATAACATTGGATCTCTAACATGGTACAAACCATTAAGCTGTGACACTACTAACTCTGAATCAAGACGTACCTCAAGAGAGAGAACGCCATGTGAAATGGCATCCCGTAGAAGCTCAATAATGACACTATATTCAACAACATTGTTGGAAGATGGCCGCAAACATACGCCTCCTGAAGACAGTACTTGACCCATAGGAGTATACATCACCCAAGCAGTAGAGGCTAAGTGTTGAGTGTGACGGCTTGTACCATCCGTGAATCCTATGCAGGTGGAAGATTCCATTGACATCTGCCAAAAGAAATGGAAACTAATCACAAACCCAATCACTATAAGAAAAAGACCTAACTATGCAAAACTGTACAATAATATACGATAACTAGCCTTGGCTAAGAATCATGCATAGTACTTCTTGAGATAGAGCCCACCCATTTCTAGGCTTCGCCAAGGTCGTTCCCTCATAATACACTAACTCATAAGCGCCCTTCTCTAACACACGTTTGACGACGTAAGGACCACGCCACATGGGGTTAAAATTTTCTGCCCCCAATGGTTCTTTCGGTTGATCCCACAAAAAGACCAAATATCCCTCACTAAACCTCCTTGGACGGACAGAATTATCATACTGGACCTTTACGCGACGTTTATTTACTTCTAGAGCCACCAAGGCATCTCGACGCTGCTCATCAAGTTGCTCAAGGTGGACCAAACGCTCCTCCAATGGTGAAGTGTCTGGTAAGAGTTCTATGGCTAACTTCAAAGAAGGAATCTCGCATTCAACTGGAAATATTGACTCCACTCCATGTACAAGTTGATATGGAGAAAAACTCGTGGCAGTCTTAACAATGGTTCTATACGCCCACGAAGCAGGATATAACATGATGTGCCAATTATTCTTGCTCTGTGTGATGGTTCATTGGAGAATGGATTTGAGTGATTTATTCACTGCTTCTACCTGTCCATTCGCTTGAGGGTAGTAAGAGGAGGAATGCTCTTGATTGTACCCTAACTTTGATGCCAAATCTTCCATCATATGATTCTGAAAGTGAGAGCCATGGTCAGTGACAAGATTTTTCGGAATTATGAACCGAGTAATAATCTGGTTGAATACAAAGTGCGTGGCTGTCTCACCATTGGATTTAACTGTAGGCATAGCCTCAACCCATTTGAGTAATAATCTGGTTGAATACAAAGTGCGTGGCTGTCTCACCATTGGATTTAACTGTAGGCATAGCCTCAACCCATTTCGTGAAGTAATCAACAGCCACTATGATATGATGATGCCCCCCAGCTGAAGCTAGGTTGCAATCCATAAAATCAAGCCCCCACTTAGTGAAGGGACCGACGGTGATGATGGGATGTAACGGGGCAAGTTTCGAGCGCATATTACGTGTGAACACCTGGAAAGGGTGGCACCTCTTGACCGCATCTACACAATCCTTAAATATCAATGGCCAGAAGTAACTCGCTCTTAATATTTTTTGGGCTGTAGAAAGCCCAGATAAATGACCACCCCACGCCCCTCCATGGCAATCATCCAGCACTACCTCAGCCTCCTCATGAGTTAAACAACGTCGTAAAATGGAATCTACCCCACGACGGTATAAAGTGTTATCCATTATGAGGTAATTCTTAGACATGTGACGTAATCGTCGTCGTTCATCTTGTGAGAGGTGAGTAGGGACCTTCAATGTTTGTAAATATATAATGATATCCCCATACCATGGGTCTAAATTTGAGATTAAGAAGATGTGTTCATCGACAAACGTATCTTCACAAACCAACTCCTCGGCCTCGCTTGGGAAATCCGATATAAGCTCTGCAAAAATTAAAGACTTCTTCGATTTTGCCGACACAAATTCGAGATCGAATTCTTGTAGGATGACAATCCATTTATTATATTTTCCCCCAATCATCCTTCGAGTGAGGACGAATTGAAACAGATTGACATGGGCTACAACCAAGGTCTGGCGAAGGAGAATATAATGTCTCAACCGTTGAACCGCATGTATGGTAGCTAAAGCAAGCTTCTCAACATGAGAATAATGAATCTCTGCGTCAATAAGGTTCTGACTCAGATAGTATATGACATGCTCTTGGAGCTCCTCATCCTCTTGAACCAAAACCATACCAATCGTCTCCATGGACGCGGCCACATAAAGTAGAAAATCATGGCTATAGTCCGGGGGACTAATCACCGGGGCCGATGTTAGGGCTCGCTTGAGCGCATCAAAGGACTCCTGGGCTCACTCATCCCAACAAAAGGTGGTGTCCTTCTTCAAAAGAAGCATGAAGCATCTAGTCAAATTGGCAAAATTGACAACAAATCTCTGTAAGAAGTTTTCCATGCCTTGCAAACATTGAAGATGACGAATATTATTCGGGGGAGACAACTGAAGTATTACCTCAACCTTCAAAGGGTCGACTCTTATACCCTCTTTAGAAACGACGAATCCTAACAAGCGACCTGACTTCACACAAAAGATGCACTTATGAGGATTTAACCTAACCAAATAATGGCAGCATCTTTCGAATACCAATCTCAAGTGATAGGAATGACGCATTCTCATACGAGAATGAGCAGCAAGGTCATCCAAAAATACTTCGATAATTGACTTGAGATCGTGGAAGATCAAGGTCATTACCCGCTGAAAAGTAGCTCCGGCGTTCCTAAGACCAAAAGGCATTTTTCGATATGCAAACGTTCCCCAAGGACAAATAGATGCAGTCTTATGTTGGTCCTTAGGTTTAATTTGTATTTGATTATATCCAGAAAATCCGTCCATAAAGGAAAAAAGCTTGCTACCCGCACACTCATCCAAAATCTGATCAATAAATGGTGTGGGAAAATTGTCCTTAGGACAGGCATGATTCAAATCACGGAAATCAGTACATATGTGAATCGCTCCCTGCTTCTTATCCACCGGAACGGGGTTTGAAACCCACTTCGTCAAGGGAATGAGATAGATAAAACCGGCGTTCAACAGTTTCTCTATCTCTACCTTAATCGTGGGTGCTTTCCTAGGATTCACCACACGCAAGCGTTGTCGAACCGACTTAGCGTTGGGATAAGTATTAATCTCGTATTCGACAATACGAGTGTCAATACCTGGAATTTCATCATAAGACCAAGCAAAGATATCAAAAAATTCTTTAAATAACTCGGTGTATTCTTGAATCTTAGCATGGGAACATTCTGCCCCAATATAGACATTCTCTATCATGCCAGGATCGTGAGAGATATTGATAGTAATCGTTGAAGATATGTTTTCCCTGTTTCCATCAACCATTAGACCAGGAGAGCTTAATGGAACCATAGGACTACCAATTCTCTCACTAAGAACCACCCTAAATTCCTCATGCTCCAAGCGGTCAATCTCGGGAAGAAAGTAAGATCTATGATGGAGTTCCTCCCATGGTGGCTCAACTCCCGACATAGCCTCAATAATCGCTTCATCTGAAGGGAAAATAGTATCAAGACAGTCGTGCGCGTGAGAAGACTGCACTGCCCATGCCAGTAGCACATAAGGGTCCTCCTCCTCCATTCGCAAAGAGGAAGGACTGGTGTTGTACAGGAATAAACACCTTATAACCGAAGGTCTGGGGTTACCAACATACTCATGAAACTTGCAGGCAATCGAATCTAGAGTGCAGTAAATGAAATAGGAGGATAGAAAAGACTCACCCGATGCACGACGGTTGATCCTAGCTTGTCCTCTTCCGCTCTGCTTCTCCTCCAAAGTCTTCAGGGATGCTTCTCCTTCACCTGTCAAGAGTTAATCCTCCAAATACAAGATGATACATATATATAAATAGGTTAGATAAATCATATACAGAGTGTTGAATCATAAATATTTATCAAACCACAATATATGAGAGACATTCAAGACACATATGGAAGAACGATTCTCTTTATTAACAATAATGAAAGAGTTCAGATTACAACCCAACGCCTGAGACAAGGACTCCTCTGCAACCAAAGGATTTTGAGTTCCACTGCTCCAAAGACTTCTGTATAAACTCCACCAGCATAACTTTTCTCTCCAAGTGTATGTGATTAACACCCTCCCCAAGGCCTGTATTTATACTTGGTGAAATAAGGCAGTTTCGAAGGTTGAGGAGGTTGAGACAGTTAAGGTGATTAAGGTTAAGGGCTTAACTAATCTCAAGTAATAACGTGTTTTTATTTTTAATGTCAAAGGTATATGTATGCGGGTATCAATACTGGCAACTCGCGTATGACACGCAAGTTGCTCTAAGGGTAACCCGCGTACAAATCTGTACGCGAGATGCAACAACCGATACTCGTGTACAACACGCGAGTTGCATATATAAAGAGTCGCGTACATGACTTGACATATATAAAGGTAAAAATAACCAGCTGAATGGATGATAAATGTAGTTCATAATAAGCCGATCTATAATGTTTTAGGCGACCTTCAATCTATAAATGTCCTTTTGTGTGCCAGCATGAGGGATGTCGGCACTTGGATGGAGAAGTGCCATTCAAGTGGATAACAACTAGGCTCTGCAACACACCCAAGATTAGCTTGATAAGCTATCATAGTTGCAGGAAACGACACGTTCATCACGATGGGCTCACTCGAAGTACTCAGTGTAGGAATAATCCAAGGATATTCCATATGACTCATGCGAAAAGACACTGATCTCATAGATGTCGAAGCCTCACCGGAACTAGACCCTATCATAAGGATCGGTGCAGGACAACTAAAGCTTCCCATGAGGGATGGATACATGCCTACACCCACACTCCTAGTTGCCGGCTGAGAGTGTTCAACAATCGGGATCGAAGCTCCCGAAGATGCGGTAACAGACAGATTCTTGAATGTCGTTTGATCAATCGTGACTATATTCCCATTAAATGGAAAGCATACAATGCAAAATAGGGAATAAGCAACGACTTGCATACTGTACATCCAATTCCTACCCAGCAAGAGATTGTAGTCAAGGGGCGCATCAACCACCTCGACCTCTATCGCAATGGTCTTCCCTCCCAAATAGACTTTAAGGGAAGGAAGGATGTCGTGCGGCCTAAACGATCTTCCATCGAACGCAATTAACATGGTCGCTGATTTAGACAGCTCAGGGGAGCCTAAACCCTTCCAACACGATAAAGACATCACAGAAGCAGTAGCGCCTTCGTCAATCACAATGTGCTTGACGGTCATATTAAGACATTCTACGTGAATCAAAAGAGACACATAGTAAGGCAAGCGAGGCTGAAGTCCTGCGGTTTCAAATTTAATCATGGAGGAAGAATCATCATCATTCACACCAAGGGCAGAAAGCAAAGCCTTCCTTTGCGAAGGACAACTTTGAAGCACTTCCAATGCAGACATCGCATAAGGAGTGTGGCCCAAATCCTTGACAACTGAATAGTTCTGGGTGGCTCGGGCATTAGGATTGTGTCCCGAACGCTTAAGGACTCCCTTAGGAATGTGAGGTGCAGCTTCAGGTTTATCCACAGGTTTCTCAATACGCAAAGGAGACCCTGGTGGATCAGGTTCCTTTCCTGGGCTAGGTTGTGACGAACCATAGTCCTTCGCACGGGTCACAACTTTCGCAGCACGTACCATGTTAATGCAACCACGACCGCTACCCTCCGGTGGATCTTGATTACCACCAGACTGATCATGGGTCCTTGAGTTCATATTTTGATTGTGAGGTAAAGGGTTAGTTAGCACAGCTGGGCCTTGTGCCAAGAATCTCGAGGCTTCATCGATACGAGGGCACAAGTAAGTGAGGTGATCATCCTTACACAACTTGCAAGGGAATTTAACCTTACGTTTAGCTTGCTTCCCCCCCCAACATTACGGGCGTTCTTATCATTATTATTAGCATTCTCATTCTTATTCCCACCCTTACGATTATTCTTACCCTTCTTTCTATTCCGTCTGGGCTGCTGGTTACCCTTCTGGTTCGACGATTGCATTGAAAGTACACTCGCCGTTTGGGCCGGTTGAGACGAAGCCGTGGCTTGTCCCGAAGCAGATTGGTTGATAGAAAATTGAATAACTTGTTTTGCAACCGAATCCATAGGTTTAGCACTTGCACAACCAACAATGCCATCGGCATGTGGTCCAGGTTTGACTTTGGGGTCGAAACTAGAACGCGGAGCGTTGGGAATAATCTCATATAACAAACCAGACTGAGCATAAATCAAGTCCAGTTTATGCGCTCTAAAAATCACTTGTTCCTCATTCTGCACTCCGGATGTAGAAACATCCTTCACTATATACGGCAATAACGAATTAAGGAACCATTCGAGGAGGAATTCCGATGGTATAAAGGCTTTAATTAACCTCTTCTGTCTACGCCACTCTTGGATATGATCTGAGATATGTGTGGCCTTATCCTGCTGAAATGTTGACAAGAGTTCAGTGCCAATGTCATAACGCACTAGTAGCTCGAAGTGGTTAAGAAAGTCATCGCTAGGTCATCGAACAAAGCGAATGCCCCCCTAGGTAGCTCTATATACCATTTCGCAGTAGGCCCTGTAAGGGTGCGTTGAAACAGCCTTAAACGGATGGAGTCCTGGTGTAAGGAATTTGAAGAGCACCATAGGTGAAAGGTAGTAACATGTTCGCTCAGATCCTCTCCCGGTTTGCCCTCGAACTTAGGTATGTCCGAGGGAAGCTTAGTAGGGACAGCCGGCCAAGTCGGGTCATGAGCTACAGGATCGTTCGTCAATCTCGACAAGTCAGGAAGATTCAGTGTCGCGAGGAAAGGGAGCCTAGGATGATGAGGTCGATGGACTGCTCCCTGATAGTTCTGATTCACATAGGTCTGATTACCACCATGGCCTTGGCCATAGTGCCCTCCTCCCATTTGACCCGTATAGGGTGGCATGGAAGCACCATAGTGTGGTGGACCTTGAATATTAGGAGCTACAAAGCCGTAATTTGGAGAGTAAGCAAGTTGTTGATACCCGCCCCCATAAGGTGAAGAACCCTGTCCATACTGCGTCCCATAATAGGGTCCATAATTCATCGCATGAGATGTCCCATGAGACACTCTGTAAGTAGGAACATACGCTCCGGAAGTAGGAATATACATTTCAAAAGTAGGAATGTGACTTCTAGAAGTATGAACATGACCTCCCGAGACAACGGGCGATGCATGAAGCTGAGACACAACTGGTCTAGTAACCGCAATACGGACATAACTCGTAGCAACGTTTCAGCCTGAAGGACCACATGAATGAGGTGGAGGGTGAACATTTGAAGAACTAGGGACAGAGGATGAAGGGATCTATGTAATTAAGTATGTACTATTCCCTATAGTCACTCGTCTCGGATCTGGTATCCTAATAGGATCACTAACCCTAGACCTAGGAGGAATATGTGATGTAACTTCCACCACCGAGATGGAAGGTGCAATGTGACTAGTGCTCCCAAACCTCTCCGCATGATAAGGAATGAGAGTGCCCCCAGGCATAGTGTTAGGCTCGAACTCGGATTCGACATGAAATGCCAAATCATGTGTGGGAAAACCAGACATACCATAACTACCATAACCAGTGCTTGCGGGTTCAAAATGAGTCTCGTCATCCTCTGGCATTCCATACTGGCAATGCGTCAATGGGGAATCAACCCTAGAGTGAGTAGGTCTATCATGAAAGGTTCCTATCTTAGAAATCACAGGACCTAACTTAGTCAAGTTAGGTGAAGGATCATAGGTAGGAGTAAACTCCCCATCTTCCACATGAATGGGAGAAGGTGGTTCAAGAATACCTTCTATATGGTCTCCCATGGTGTGTGAATCAATGTGCGAAGTAGTCCGCCTGGACTGTCTATTTCTCGTTCCCAAAGGAGGAGGAGATGTAGAAGGTGAAAGTCCTGCTAAATGACGAGAATGGCAAGGAGCCGCACCAGAATCCACAATGACTCAAAAAATAGAAAAGACTATCTATCTACGCAAACCCTAGGCAAGCTGTCGTGCACAAAGCAATCACCAATAAAATCTAAAGCCAAATGCAAGCAATCAAGGGTAGGATAAGTGAGCTCCCAAATGAAGCAGGTATGTCTCGCCTAGGAGAGGCTTGAGACTCCCATACACAACAAGCGGAGGTATGTAACCAATTATTGTGGCCCTCAGCTTCAACGCATAAAGTGACTGTGATGTCCGACCCCAACCTGGCCGGGACACCCGCAGAATAACCCCTGCAAAGTACCCCCTCGATATCCTATGTAAGGCCATTAAGGTCACCCAATATAATCAATGCTCAGGCGGACAGTCGCAGGCGGGATTGACCGTATGGGTAGGGTAGCAAAGCCCGAAACTCCCGAAAGAGCCCCCAGATACGAATACAATCCTGGAAATATCTCCGGTGCTACTCAGTTATGACTAGGGGTCATCCCAATCAATAACCACTCACACTTCCTCGTGCTTAACTCCCTTTTGAGAGGAGGATCCTGAGAAACACTGGTTATACCACGGATTTCACACACTCACCAGGACAGACACATACATGTTGTTGTTTAGTGGTTTTGGAGAATTTACTCACAATGAACTATTCCAAGACCCTAAAACCTAATCTTGTTGGTGAACCCTATCAAATAAAATAGTGTAGTTCATTTTAATTAAGCGTTGATTTTAATTGGCTTTATTACTCAAAAGAGGGATATGGCCGTGCAACTAATGGTGTTATGACACAACATGTAGTAAAATGCACACCTAACAATCAATGCAAATGCATTGTGTCCATGAAAATAGGGTATGCTACGACGTGAAATGCACAATTTTCTTCAAATGATAAATGCAAGCTTTCCTATATGAAATCCTGACTAATACTCCAAAGCAAATCTAGTGCAAGTACTATGCAAAATGCAAAATGCAATGCATGATGATAAGCAAATATTTTTGGATTTTTTGAAATAAAATGAGATACAAAAAGCAAAAGAATGATTCTACAACCCCCATACTCTACAAGCACACTCAAGCAGCACTCAAGCAAAGCACTAAGGTAAAAGAAGTCTAATGCACTAATCCCAAACAAAAAATCGAAAATGTCATGACAAGAACATTCTTTAAAAAAAAAATTACCCTAAAACAAAACGTCTCTGGTCATAAATAGAGGTGTATACAGACTCTAGCAGTATCAAAGGAGACTCAACAATCATCAAAATTCACCCAGCAACCATTTAAATTCCACTAAAAGGAAAAACTAAGGGCATATGTGACTGTTCGCAGTAAACCCGCGTGTATACGCAGAAATCACAGAGAAAACCGCGTGTATACGCGACTGTGAGTTCAAAACTCACGTACAAGAAGAAAGGTGCATAAAAATCAAGGCAAACAGACAAGCTGAGACAAACTTCACACCAATCAAACACTACCAGGCAAACATACCCTGGACCCAACACAGAAACAAGAGAGAAAGAGCAATTCAAATTCATTGAATGCTGATAGAAAACCCCCAAATGACAACTACTAGGAACTCCCCAGCGGAGTCGCCAATTCTGTTATGGAGAGAAATTCCTATGGCTTGGGGTACCACAACAGACAGCTTGACTCCAGAAATCAATCCTTTCCAATATGTAATAGAAATTAAATATCTAACACTAAAGGATCAGACCTCGTACCTTATTTCGAACGGTTGAAGTAGATCCCCATTGAGCTTTCCAACTTCAACTTGAATTGATAAATTACTTCCTCAACAACAAGTAAACAATACAAGCATACTATATATATTGGTGTTAAATCTATTCTAGCATATATAATCAACAATGTATAAGCATTTGAAAACATCCATGGATAAAATATTCATTCAAACACACATTATTGGACAGGAAAAGATATTTCTATTAATATAAAATCAGAGATTACAATGGATACAACCTCTGTTGGCACGTCTGCGAATCGGAGAAACTGAATCCCCCACTTGGGCCTCCACCACCTCAATCCTCCATCTCTCAATAGCAAGCTCACAAGCAAAAGGAAAGCTTGGGAAGAACACAAAAGTGCTCCAAGGGACAAACAGATGCAGACTCAAGCATAAGTTCTGGCAACAATGGACTATAGTTTCTTTGCTCTCAATTCTCTCATATGCCTTCAATGTACCATAGAGTTCCTTATATAGCTTTTCAAAGGGGTCATGAAAGGTCAAATCCATGCGATCTCAAGGCATAGGGAAGGCCAGGAGTCAAGTGAGTCGGATCCATGTCAAGGAAAACTCCAAAAGGATTTGGATTATGCACACATCCTGATGTATGTAGTTTTAGGGGTCAAACCCGCGTATACATGCGATTAGGGGTTTAAAAGTCACGTATATCATTTTTCACATGTTTCTAGGGATGGTCAAGGAAACATCAAAGGACAAAAAATGGTCCAAGGGTTCTAAGGAGTCTGTAGAGGGATAGGGGAAGGCCATACAAAGTGTGATTCACCTGGAGTGGTGAAATCAGCTATAACATGGACAACTGAAATTAGTTAGCACAGTTTCGTATGAGTAGCTGAAGCTCACATGATCTTCAATGTTTGTGTTGCTTTCTCATTAAAATCTAACTCCCTTGCCCCACACATACTCTTAGACGAAGTAGCATAAAATTTACAGCCAGAGACAGAAGGATCATTTGATTTAATGCCAATAGATGTGAAAGGACAAGGGTAGTTATTTATCTGTGTCCATATAGATAATTTGATGGCCACAGTGTGTCCATATAGATAGTTTGATTGCCACACATTCGATGGTTGCAATAATGTGAAATTCGGTTGTTTATTAAATTTGTTTTGTGCTACAGATAACTGGTGACGATGATCAATGCAATTAAATGCCTACTCCAACTACTTTTGTTTTGTTAAGCCCCAATTGATATGATCCAGGATCAAGTAAATTCTTACTCCAAGTACTTTTGTTTTGTGAAACACAATACTGTTGACATCCCAGTGACACTTGTCAGCCCGGTCACTACCTTTTTGCTGTGTATGTGTTATGGCCATGGATTCGTGGGTCCAGCGGAATGATGTTTTTTTTATTTTGGGTATTCACTCTTTGTGGTAGAGGCTAGTTTAACAATATAAAATCTAAATGACTTCAACGTTCTTCACCTAAAAGAGTGATTTTTTTAAACCAAAATCGCTGGTCATTTTGACACCAAAACAAAACTATATTCCATTACTGAAATGTGGATCCTTGTAAATGCAAAACTAGGAAATACTCTCCCATGAGCTGGCCGCTCTTCCCATGGAGTTTTCTTGCTCAAACGCCTGTCGGAGTGCTGATTCCCAAGCACATATATAAAATTAATGAAGAAGCATACACCATGACACGTATCAACTAGGATGCATGCAGTTTCCAAGTGTGGGAAAGATTATGAAAAGGTTGTAGCATAGGCATGAAAATTGCCATCTCGGCTTATCGCACTGAAAACATAGCCAGTGTGGCTTACAAATGGTTCATAACGATTTTAATTAGATGTGGGATGTGTTTGGTTATCAGTCTCATCATTTTCCCTATTTGTGATTTCTACGCACGAACTTATATATTGATTTCTACCCGCGTACTTATATATTGATTTCTACCCACGTAAGTAACTAATAACATATGTTTCCAACCAAACCTTTATACATATAGAAACAAACATATACATAAGACAACCCAACCTTTGTACATATAGAAACAAACATATGCATAAGGCATCTATTTAAACATATACATAAGGCAGGGACTAGCTACCTTTAGCAACCTCCCTTGTTTGATGTTTGTCTTCCAACAAATAGTTTTTCCTTCTTATTTGATATGTGAGCCTAAATTTTATATCTTTGTAATTATACTACTAAACAAAGAAGTATAATTAATATTATGAAGTATAATTAATCTTATGAAATATTAAAATGTTTGAAGTTTTTTCTAATAAGTATAATTAATATTATGAAGTATTAAAATGTTTGAAATTTTTTCTAATGAAAGAAGTGACATGTTTGGAATAGAAATCAATGAAATGTATTTCCCCTTTATTAGTGGTCATGATGTTTTCAACTTCTTGTTCTTAATAATCTCCGTTTATTTAAGCCTTTTTATTTCTTGCAATGGAAATTACATTTGTAGTCATTAGTTAACAGAGTTTTGGGGCAGTCAATTTTTTTACTATCATTATATTCATCATGTCACATTTATCAACATCAATATTATTAGTGAGAGCCAATGCTGTTTTGATTATTTCTCTACATTCAAGTCCCAAACACACCAACACCCATGTTAATATTATTTGACAATGTTATCTCTTTCAACAAATTCAACAAGGGAATTTGTATAGCAACAATAAATTTGAAGAATTTTACATGTAGAGAATTCAAGTGGTATTTACAAATTTTACTTTTGGGAAAAATCTAACTTCAACAATGTAGTCAAAGTACACAAAACCCAACACTTATAATATGCCACTTACATCAAACTATGTACATGTATAGATGTGTGTGTGTTTCCTTTCTTCTGGATGTTTTTTTAACACATTAAAAATATCCATGACAAACAACTAAAGTATGAAGTATTTGTCAGTTTTTTTTTTCCAGAAACATCAATTAATCAATTTTATTACATCGATAGGTGTTTATATCTTAGAATTTGGGGTGGAATACCATCTATGCTTTTCCTAGATTGAAGGAGGATGGGATAAGTGTACTGTCCAAATTGATTTTATGGGCATCGTTCAAAATTAAAAATAAACACATCGAATGTGGGTGTTTTGAGCAGGGACGTGGTGGGAGACGGGACAATGTATTGAATGCCACCTGTGGCATTTGTCACCGCCTCCCAATTATTTACACAACCCTCCTCTCAACGAAGGAATTCTAGTTTGGAAGGCACTTGAGCATGCATATAGGTCATCTCGCACAGGTACTAGCTATTATGGTTCACTTTTCCCACAACAGAACATTACTGGACACCGACACTCAACCCAGCTACAAGGTCACCTACACGATGGCCTTGCACAGATCCGGTTTTGGCAATAGGTTATCCTTCGAATTCTCTTCGGAAGCTCCATTCCTTTGTGGTTTATCGACTCTCAGACCAGAAATCGCGACAAGGATAACAAGAAGGAAACCCACTCACTGACTATGTCGCGTTGACTTCGTGCTACACCTCACAGGGGCAGCAACTCTAAGGGAGCTTGAGGTCAAGCAGGTCGAGGCCGAGCAACACTGCGACACTCCTTCTCTACAGGGTATGGTGCCCATATTCCACTCAGTGTTCACAAGGTTGTGGATGAATGGGAAGCGGCGGCGGCGGTGCACCATCGCACAACGCAACCCCTTCGAAAAATGCTTTCCCACTACCAGCGCATGAAAAAGTCCTCTCCTAGTTGCTTTGGGAATGAGACAAAGCTCCCCCGCCTTCTCCATCTAGCGATTCGTGTAGTTCCTCGACATAACAGTCTTCTTTGTCTTCACCAATCCTGGACCGGTCAGACCTTCCAAGAGAGACTCTCTAGCAACAGGGCACTAGGCCTACTCGATGCTTGGAAGAAGCTCCACCCGTAGTGAAGATAAAAATGCAGAATGAAGAGGGACATGGGAAGACTGATAGCCTGTCACAATTGTTGTCGGCACCTCCTTCTGCAGCGGAGCTGCCTCTGGATTTAGAACCTACTCTCTCTGGTGAAGATGATTACTACTACAAGTCATGCCCCATCATCAAATAACCCTGGCTAAAGTCGTAAGGCCCTCGGCTTTTCTATTTTTGGCTATGTTTTCTCTGTTTGCTCAGTCGATTTGTCACACATTGTTGCAACCACTTTCTACTTTAGTTTTGTTTGGGGAGACTTGGTTTCCCTCACGAAGGGTAAGTCTAGGAAAGATGTTTTGATATTTTTCCAGTGCCCTGACACTGAGAATACACGTGGTTCAAACAAGATGCATGCAATCTTTTTGTATTTTAATATAAATCTCTGTAACTTATAAAAAAAATAAAAAATCGAAATAAACAATTAAAAAAAAGAAATATAAAAAATAACTAGTAGTTGTTGTAAAAATAACTCATAGCTCATGCATGGATAAACGATAGTGACAGACAACCTATTTAACTAAAGAAGGTAACAGGGAGCTGAGGCATGGACAACAAGTGATTACAACTAAACATGAATGACAAGTAACAAATAACTTGTCCATGGCACTTAACTTGTGACCTATGGTGTTGACTGGTCACATGTTAAGTGGATGTTTTAGTCTAGATACAGTCAAATTTGACATTTTTCAACATAAAGTTTCGTTAATCAATGTTAATTTTTACGCCGATCTTCATCAACATTTATGAGGGGAGAAGAAAATTCACAAAAAATGACACTTAAACAAACAAAGCCTTTAAATCTCGATATTAATGTCAGAATTTTACCCCAAATGTGACACCACTAGTAACTCAATTTTTGTTTTTTATTTGATGTTTCCTTTGAATAAATGGTTCTAGTTTCTTCTAGTTATGCTTACTATTTGGTTTTTGTCTTTTAACCAACAATTATAGTTTTTTCTTGATAGAGTTCATGTATATCAAATAGATTAACTAGGGTGATACATTGGAGTTGATACACTTATGTAAATGCCTTTTTTCTTTTGTAGGTATCATTTTGTATATCAAATTGTGTTTCCAATAATGAGATGACATGATAAATTGGCATGGTTTAATTCATAACTATTATATTTCCATTTTCATTTTGTCCAATCTTTATAAAAAAAATTACATTAAAATCTACATATATTATTTGATATTTATGAGAGTTTATAACCAAAAAATATTAAAAAAAAAATTCATATATAATTTTATCATTTTTGGAGGCACCTTAAACACAAAAAAATTCCATTGGTTATAGTGTACAGTCTAATGAAAATGGCGGCAAGCCAATTCATAGAATCCTTGCTAGCCCGAGAATATTAGAAAAACACACGTGTTAATATTATTTTTAATATTAATAAAACTAAAAAATATTTCCAATAGTGCCTTATTTACAAAGTAACGAGTTGTAACCAAACACCAGCTGAGATTGCATATGGTGGGGGATGGTAGTGTGGCAGTCTACAGATATAAATTCTTCCAACCCACGACATGCAAACAAAGGATATTTCTTTTCATGCAGCTTTTACTCTGCTGATACTCTAATCGTAGGAGTGTCTGACTCACTGTGCCAGCGAACCCAAGAGAATTCTACTGTTGTCGATCTTATTCAACTATAGTCGAATTATTGTGCTCTACACTGACATCGGTTGTGGTTTTTGTTGGAATACACTGACAATCAGTGGGATGGGGAAAGAAACGAAGGTGGAGGTACAGAGAGATGGTGCTTGGATTGAAGCAACCGTTGTCGTCGCCTATGGTCGTGGGCGAAGGCGTCGTTACAAGGTACATTACGACCACCACCCCGACCACGACGGGCAGGCATTGACAGAAGATGAAGATGTTCCCCTGACCCGAGTTAGGCCGGTTCCTCCTCAAACACCCCACAATTACACTTACTCCATCGGGGATGTAGTTGAAGTTTCGGACAAAGGTTGTTGGTGGCAGGGCATCATCAGCAAAGTCATGCTCACTGATTATGAGATTTGCCTTATCTATTTTCCTCAAACTGGCATACACACAATTTATCAGTGCTCCAAATTAAGACATGCTCAAGAGTGGCTCGAAGGAAAATGGTCTCAGTTGCCCTCACAGGTAAAAATAACATATTTAGTGTATATTTGAGCTCCATTTACAAGTTTTGCTATTTGGTTACTGCTCTATTAGAGCTTGAGAGTCTATTGTTCATGGCCAATACCAGTATAGTTAAGGACATCCCTCAGCTTGTGTAGAGGTAAATTAATGAGTTTTTACTATTAACTCTCTCTATTGACTTTTTTGGAAAAAAAATTGTTTACTGACATTGGTCAGCATGTCTACGGAAAGTATCACCAATTTGTTAGAACTTGAGTGCATTTAGTTACCTTTAATTGAGCCATGCGTTTCAAAAACTCAAAACGTTGTTAAAATAGTATGCATTCATTTTCTAGGGTTTCAGAATAGTTTCAAACCCTGAATGTATAAGTACTTTTTGTTTCTAGTTGATCCAGGGCTCTAGAAGATAACACAGATGTAATTGTCCATTCTTCTTGTAGATTAGGTTTTATTTTTATCCATCTACATCGATGGACATCTGAAAGACAAGTAGGGTTGGATGTACTTATTCACTTTATCAATCATTCTATACTTATCATAGGCATTGCTCCCAACATTTCCAACTACGGTTGGTTGGTTGTACTCTCTGGATGGACAACTAAGAGACCAGTAGGATTGGATTTACTTACTACATTATAGATCAATCTGGACTTAACATAGGCATTTCTCCCAAAATTGCCAACTTGGGTTGGTTGTACTCCCTTAAATTATCTGTTTTTTTATATAAATTGAGCAAGCATTCTAGAAGATGTTAAATATGTAATTGTCCATTCTTCTTGTAGATTAAGCTTCATTTTTATCCATCTACCAAAGTGGACATGTAATAGATAACTAGGGTTTTTTCCTACTTACTACATTGTAGATTGTTGTTAGGCATTACTCCCAACATTGCCAAGTAGGGTTTGCAGTACTTTTTTTTCAATTATAATTTCTTTTTCTTTCGAGTTGAGCTAGGGCTTTACAAGATGTCATAGACCTAATTTCCCATTATCCATGTAGATTTGTTTGTTTTCCAATCACTATACAGGGATGAACATCTATTAAACAAGTTGGGTTGGTTGTACCTACTGCATTGTAGAATGTTGTATACTTAACATAAGCATTTCTCCTTACATTGCTGTGCAAATACTAACAACTTCTGGGGCATAGGAGAGATCAAATGTTGAATTGCAATTTTTTTATTTAACTAAATTATTTTTCTTAGTTATTTCATTGATAACTTGTATTAGTAATTTATTTATATCGTTTAGTGAACTTGGAGATACCCTGAGTCCTTCACTAATGGAATGGCTGATGTATTTTTTCCCTTTCCTGCAGCAAACAAGCAATCACATATATGAAGAAAAATATCCCATGGATGCATATAGTGGTATGTCTTCTATAGCATCATGTCCTTCAGGTATGCAAGCTAATACACAATCTCAAAGGCAATTTGAAGAAAATGAAGTAAAGAAGCAGAGAAGGCATTCTGATTGGATAGAAAACAGGGAAACATTAGACGTTGAAGAATGCTCTATCCAAGCAATTAGATATAGAGATTCAAGAAGGCACAAGTCATTTAATCATGGAAATGCCATATTAAAGAATGATGCAGCCCTATCTCAGAATGAGAGTAATAATGTGCAACCAAATGAGAGAAGGCATTCATTTGCTCCTCATTCCAAAGGAGTCAAAAGAGTGTATGTTCATGATAGCAGAAAAGACTTAATGTATGGAGGCATACAAGATGCACCAAGTAATGATGTCAAAAGATTTAAACATACGGAGCCAACAAAAGCCATGGATCAGATTCAAATAGGAAACTTAGAATACATTGAGACTCCTGTTGAAATCTGTACAAGGAGAGGAAAACTTGGCTCTTCTAGAACTGAGCTTGACAACAAGACTCGGAGGAATAATCCTTTGAATGTGATGGCAAATAAAAGGCTAGAAAGACATGACAGAGAGTTACTGGCATATCATTCTGTGTTAGAGGCCTTTTATGCTCAATCTCAGGGTCACTTAACCTGGGAACATGACGATTTGTTGACCAGGCTCCGTCTTGAATTGCATATTACTAACGATGAGCACACTGTCAAGTTGAAAAGGATGATTTCTCATTCCTAATGTCTGATGTTTGCATCTTGTAAATATGTATTTTATGCAAGCCAAAAGATTATTAGGTCTTTCATCAAAACTCTCGCCCTATTGAACTATTGTTCAATACTATAGCTGAGTACAATACTATTGAATTGGTCTTCAAAGCTCATGAAGGCTACAACTATACAGAATTTTATGTCTGGTAAATGTTGTCTCATAAAAGAAATTACAAATTGGGTTTGATATTATTTGGCAATTGCTGCTTCCCCAGTTTGGTCTCAGCGGTATATCTATGAAAATATTATTAGGGCTTTCATCAAAACACTAGCCCTTTTGTACTATTGTTCAATACTAAAATTGAGTACAATTTTATTGAAATGCTCTTCAATCTCATGAATGGCACAACTGTACAAAGATTCATGTCTATTTTCAAATGTGTTTGATATTATTTGCTGCTTTCCTGGTTTGCTCTCACCAGTTTCTGTATGAAATAGACTAGTGAGATACCATTTCACTATTTCTAACGAATATTATGTTCTCTATTAGGTTATAACATTTTGATAATGCATGTGCATGTTAAGCAATAACCCTGTCATATATTGGTCATTTCAGCACGAGATATTATTAGTGCCTTTAAATTTGAAGTTTTTGTTTGCCTCTTTATTTGTAATGATTTCGAGATGTCAAGACTCTTAATCTTACTCTTGTTACAGAAAGGGTGCAATGGAGAGATATATTTCCTTAACATTCCTAATTGATTTTTTTTGTCTACCACATTAAATATTCTGACTCCAAAATATGGAAATTAAAACTGAAGTCCTGTTTTCAGTGATTGCATATCTTTTTCTTTTTCTTGCAAAATACGTCTTATATTTGTAGAAATAAAAACAAAAGTGGAAGAGTATATACCATGCACTGTATATCCTCTTCTAAAGGTTAACTTATTCTGAAACAAAGTCTAAATAGAGTACCGAGTCTAAGACTTGAGCTTCCTTGATTAGCAAAGTACCCTTGACTAATAAGTAATAACTGGTGATCCCTCATCATGCCACATAGCACAAAATGTGGATAGAGAGCTAACCTCAGACTCAAAAACAAACTTATAGAAGGTGAACAAAGCAAAACTATTGAGCAGTGTCAAATCCCAATGAAGAAGGATTGAACTGGATAGCTACAGACTAGCAGTCATCAAACAATGTTGTATGCCAATAAACCTGACTCTGAAGGAAAACCAAGAAATAGTCATGAATGAACGCGTACCAGCTCCTAGAAAACTGGTACTCTGAAAAAAATATGCTTCACCATCTCAGAACAAAGACAAACAGGACATAGTCCATCAGAAAACCCACTATTTGCCAATATGCCTTCAGAGGGCATCCCCTGGTAGATAATCAGCCAAGCAAAATCTCATAGCTTATACGACAGCTGAATGGACCAAACACTGCGAAGTATGCATCCACTTATCCTTTGGATCAATGTCATTGATGTAACAACCAATAAAGCCCACCTATCTAGTTTCTTCCTTTGGTAGGCTCTTTCTTGACTTTGGAATGGTTGTTTTATTTTTTTATACTAGGTGTATTCTGGGACAAGAAGGGTGCCCCATTCAGAGGAGTTATTTTCCTTCCATTCTATCCTAAATAACTCTTTTCTAAGATGTCTGTAAAATTTGTCTGATATACATCTTTATACTTGTCATTCTCTATTGATAGCCCTCGTTGTCTTGAGAAAATAAATAACCTTGAAGATAGGGCAGGTAAGTTGAATGTATGTTTCACTCTGTTTGCTAAAGTTTTATTACAAGAGTTTAACAGTTGTTGCTTTGTAATCGTTTTGAGGCTAAAATAGCCAACTGAGGCCTTTCCATAGACTAAATGCACCTAGAATTCACTCTGTCTTGCTAGGATTTTATTGCAAGAATTTAAGAGTATTTGCTTTGTATAATCACTTTGGAGCTGTAATAGGCGACAAACTAGTTTTGCGGTGGCAGATGAGGTCAAAGTAAATTTTTGGATTCTTTAATTTGTTGTTGGACACATTGGCCACATTGAGAGCGGGGGGGTGAATCAGTGTGTGAGCAATTTAAACCTTTTTCATCTTCTATTAATCAATCAGAGTTTATCAAGCATTATGTTATCAATTTCATCATCAACTAAATCAACTATGAGACATAAGTACAATAATTACATCATAAAAAGACACTAGAATATATGTAAGGTAAACTTTATTTATTTACAATGGAAGACTTCAATCTTTGCAATTAAGATCAACACCAACTGATAAGAAGAGCACCAACTCTTATGACAGAACCCATCCGGGTTTTCTTAGCTCCAACTAAGAATGGTTGAGGAATCCAATCCCCAAGGTTGCAAGATTTTGCTTGCAGTATGATGTAAATCTAAAACAACTCTGTTCAATATCTCAATCGCAACTCAAACAACTTCTGCTCATCATCAACCTGCTGTTACAAACATGTCAAGTCATCAAGAATACATCCAATTCAATCTGACACTGCTGCCACTCATTAACTGCTGCTCATTTTCCCTGTCATCAACCTGTCAAATCTAAAACCACATTTTTCCACAAAAACATTAGAAAAGGATCGCATGAGTTGTTGTGACATCATGCCATGTCACCTTACCTTTAAAATATTAATTTTTGACTTTTTAATTTTTTGGATTTTATGCAATTTGTCTATTTTTAGCATTAAAATGCCATCTTGATGCATTTTTAGCCGAATGATGACTTTCGGGATGCTCTGGCTGCCCGACCAATGGTGAAAGTGGCCCCTGGGGTAAATATGCTGCTCTGGGCTTGAAAATGAGCCCAACCATGCCGAAAACAGACTCCGGATCATTCATTTATTACATTTTGAAGTTTCTCATTTAAACCATTAAAAAATGGCTTAAAAAACAGAGAAAATTATTTTTTCTCGGAAATAAACGAAACTCTAGCGGGACCTAGTACATGTTCATACAACTCAATCAGAATGCCTAGTATGACAAAAAACACTGACACGAAGGCTCTAATAACACCCCAAGACCGAAACATCAAGACAACTACCCCAACTTTGGAGGAGCGAGTGAAAAACTCATAAATTATTGGTCGTTTGTTCAACAGCCAATAATAACCAAGGGAAAAAACACTCTAGGCTAGTCGATTTGATGCCCAAGTCCGGGAAGCTGAACCTTTTATAAAAATTTAAAAGCTAGGACATTTTTTACAATTTCCCCAAGGGGGTATGAACATGTATTTTACAAAAAAATAAACAGTTCAGCCAAAAAATGGCTAACTCTGGAACACACTGAACTTTTGAACTCTGATCTTGAACAAGTGTATTTGTACAATGCTCTGGCGGCTCACCGAAAAATCCACTAAGTGCAAAATTAGTGGATAACATTTGGCTCCAACTACGGGACGTGTGCTCGATCTAGTCTCTTTTGCAAGGAGAGCATACGAGAACACCAGAATCTCTGGTTTCCATATCCTGTAAAAACATCTCAACTTGACAAGAAAACCTTAGTAGCACAAGTTTTATGAAAAAGAGCCAATGATCCAAAAGTTGCTTTATTCAAAGGAATGACAAAACTTCATTGAAAAATTTATTTATTTCTAAGTACAGAAAGAAAATGCTAAAGTAAATGCTCACTTTAAGGAGCCTATTTTCCTACTCTAAGCATGATACAAAAAAAATTAGGTGTAATCATAAATCCAATGTAGCCACCTAAGCATTTTATTAATGTTAAAAGGTTTTTCCTTGTCTTTGGTTACCAACCAAAACAAGAATATCTTATTCAGAAAATGCAAACCTGCGTGATGATCCAAAATGGGCGGGCTAGATGGGAAATCATAGGCATAAATAATGTCGTCAAACTTCTTCCCAAACTGGTAGGTGCTCGTGCAGGATGCTTCTATCCATCACTGGATAGCGCTGATATACAAATCGGGATGATGAGGCAGGTCGACTACTCCATCATGTTAATCATCAAGGCTTATCAAATGATAACTCGTTGTATAAACCCCAAGTTGCTCCAAAACATAAGGAACATCTATATGTGAAGACGATGGTTGAGAAAAAACTTCAACTAGTTGTATCCCATCTGATTCTTCACTGCACTGCTTTTTCAAGTCCTTATTACCAATACTCAGATACAATTCTGATTGATCATATGAAAACTCTGACTGTTCTTCTTTACAACTTTCATAATTCTTAGAATAAACACTCCCCTCGCTGGCCACATCATAGATGAGATTCTCAAAAATACTTTAAAAAATATCATGGGTTTGATTTTCAAAAAAAATGTCATAGTCATCACTGCCATCTATTTCAGATATGAGAGATGCCAAATCACTAGTATCAAGTCCCTGGCTACACTCCTCATTCTGCTCAAAACAATCTTCTTCAAAAAGATGGGTTTCAAAGATATTACATGGGACCCAACTTTCCAAATATTTGTCATCCAGTGGAGAGCATGGAGGACTCTCATCACATGAAACTTCTAAGATTGGATTTTCAATTAAAGTCTTGTAGTTATCATCCATCTCAGATGTAAGGGATTCTTCCTCACTTGTATCACATCCCTGGCTATATCCCTCCTCATGATCATAGTCATCTTCTTCAGAAAAAAAGGTCACAAGGTAGTAAACCTTCAAAACTATCATCATTATGCTCATTTGTAGGATTAGTACCAAAGTTTTTAGTGAGGTTATCCAATTGTTGACTATAATCTTCGACTTGACCCCGGGTTTCTGTGGTGACAGGATGGAGCTGTCCAATTGCGTTAATGTACTCATGCTCTCTTCAATATTGTTTTGCCTCTCTCCAACTTTCTCCGGAAAATATCATGCATGTCACCTACATAGTTTATGTACTCAGGCTTGCTTGATGATGCTTTAGGACCACAACCCTCTGGAAAACCATGCTCTTGAACATAGCATGCATAATAGCAAGAAGATTCTTCATGAAGGTCTTCACATACCCTACAAAATGACGTGCAAGTTTCAACCATGTTAGCAGCCTCTAATTGATGAGGAGGCCTCTGTTCATGGTTGGGATTTCTTCTTTGCCATGTTGGTTTTGCAGGGAAGGTTCTAGGAGGTGGTGGAGGTTGAGTTCTTTCAACAGTTATGACCCGATTCTGAACCTCTTTAATCTGTGCCAAGTACTTCCTTTCCATGTCTTGCATTTTTTCTGTTAGGTCCATGAGCTTCTTTTCATATGCCTCGTTTGATGGCTCTTTTCCTTTAGGTTCCACAGTTTTCAGAGGAGTTGATGATCTAGAGTAACCCTGGATGTTTGAGTCTCCTGAAGACTGCATGTTTTTATCAATTTTGATAGCCAAACCTTGAGCTTCAAGCAATGTGGTGGGCTCCTTGTCTCTTATCTGATACTGGATTTTGCCACTTAATGCTTCTATGTAATAATCCAAAGTGGAAGCTGCAGGAGGAGCATAAGTAGCAGGGATGGAATTTGATAACTCTGTGAATCTATCGTTGAATTCATCCATAGTTTTCGTATCAGATTTCTTCATACCAGTCAAGGTTGCCACTAGATGTATAGGTTCCTTTATGCTGCCAAATTTTCTAAGGAACGCAGCCTTGAAGGCTGCTATGGTAGCGAAAGAGTTGTTCGGCAAGTTGTCATACCAGTTTCCAGCTTTACCGTCCAAAGATAGAGCAAAAATGGTCATGTATACATCTTCATGTTTGTCCGTACCCCTGACATAGGAACTAGAGTGTCTGGAAAAGTTTCTGATATGCTGCTCAGCAGAGGTAGAGGCATCAATGCCATTAAAATTCATGAGTTTATCAATAGCCTTCTTAGGAACGTCATGGGGTTGACCTGCTATCTGAGTGAAGTTGAGTTGAGTGAAAAACTCACCCATCGTGGAAAGGAAACAATTATTATTTTCAAAATTTTCTAAGTTTTCTTGAAATAAAAGATGGATGTCTGAAATAGACTCATATCCAAGTTCTTCAAGGATCCTACGAGAAGCAAGTTTGTTCAGTCTCCTCCTATAAACCTTTTCAGGCTCGGGGATGAAATTGAGCAAACCTTCATAGTTTCTTGTAGTTGAATACCTTGAGGTGTTTACTGACAGTGGAGTCGCCAAGTGGATTGAAGTCTAATTTCGGAGAGTGATTGGACTAAAAATCTACCAAAAAAGGGAAAAAAAGGTAAAAAACTAAAAATAAACAAAGTTCATCTAGGAACAAAAAGATTTGTCCTCGGCAACGACGCCAAAAGATGTTGTCTGCCGAATGCACACTAGCAGTAGAAATCTAATGAAAGTTTTCTCCTCACTTGAGAAAGTGGGAGAGGTGTGGCCTTGGGGGCAAGCACAGAGCTAGGTATTGTCACCTACTCCTAGCTCCTCCTTTTAGGTTAACTCCTAATGAAGCCAAGGGGAGTAGTCCCTAACAAAGAGTTTCTATGGCTCAATGTTTTAAATGTTTTTTTGGTGGTTGCGGATGCGGATGGGTGTTGTTTAGGAGTTTTCTGATGGAAAGATCACAGTTTTAACTTTAAAAAATTACAAAGATATGCTTGTTGTATTTAAATGAAACACAATACTGATTGAATTAAACAAAAACATCCATAATGATAAGATATTGAACAATACACTTGAGATATGAAAATACAATAATAACTGACCAGTGTCTTATCCAATGGGCATGGAGTCAAAAAATTGTAGTGTTGGGATGCTTGATACAAGAGTTCAATGTTTGTGCGATCGTTTTGCAAATGCTCTTTGTAAATTTTATCAAGTTTTAGTGATCTTGGATTATTAAGGCTGAGAGAACAAGGTATCAAAGTCCAACCGGAAAAGTATTCTAAGTCGTTCCATTCGAGACCTGTCGGCCCGTCTAGTATCCCGAGCTAGGTGTTTGGAGAAATTAACCAGCAAGCCGAGAAACTTAGATAACGGGGGGTTCCAGCGCCCTTACTGAGAACAACTCGAATGCTTTTGACAATGTCGATGCGTTGCTTGTGGGGGTGAAGATTTTATTATGTTTGTTGTCCGCCAATTGCACACCAGCAGCAGAAATCTAATGAAAGTTGTCTCCTCAATTAGGAAAGTGGGAGAAGTGTGACCTTGGGGGCAAGCTCAGAGCTAGGTACTGTCACCTACTCCTAGCTCCTCTGTTTAGGCTAACTCCTAATGAAGCCAAGGGGGGTAGTCCCTAACAAAGAGTTTTCTAAGTCTCAATGTGGTTAAAGTGTTTTAATTAGTTGCGGATGCGGATGGGTGTTATTTAGGAGTTATTATGATTAGAATTATGAGTATGACACTTAATCAAAAGCAATCCACGTTGCTAACAAGAGATTAAAAGATGAGTAATTATTCCAGACTTTAATTATGCATTCAGAGAAAGAAATTATAATAAACCACAGACAATTGATCAAAATAAGATAATTATGTAGATTAACAAAAGACCAGTGCCTTATGGAGTCAATAATACTAAAATGCGCAAAGAAAATAATAAGTCTAGAAGTCAAATTAGTGAATATTAGGTTGTGCGAGTGCTCTTGGTAGGTTTTAAGAATTTTATGTGCTCTTGATTAAGGTGTCAACGAAGGTTTGTCAAAAGCCGGGAGAATATTTTAAGTTCACTCCGTTGAAGACATGTCGGGCCCGCCCAGTGTCTCAGGCTGGTATCGCAAATATTGACCAGCTAGCTGAGAAGCCTAGACAACGGGATTCCGACGCCTCCACTAGGAAGTACTTTGGAAAATTCCCTCCAACGCCGGTGCGTTGGTTACGGGGTGTTAAATTTTATTAAGTTATTCTTGCAAGATTAAAGATCCAGTGTCGTTTCTGGGTACTCCGATCTGAGATCGGTCAGAGCATACTCCGGCAAGGAGAGAACGGAATTAATTAATTAAGGGGTGTGTGTTGCAAGTTTTATTAAATTAATTAATTAGGACTCTCTGACAGAGAGCGCTCTTGACCCCGTCTTATGACAGTGGTTCAAGAGACTTAGCTAATCGAAGATGCCTAATGCAGGGGTGTGCAGTTCTATGAATGCTCTTCGATAGAGAGTGCTCTTAACTTGTGTTACTGCAAGTTCAAAAGTCTTACTTAGATTGTTAAACTTAAAAAAGAAATAAAACATAAACAATCTAACTACCCAAGAGTCTCTTTCAGGCTTTTTAGGGCCCTAATCGGGAAAGCAAGGGGGTAAGTATACAATAAGAAATTATGCCACGTTCAATTAAACAATCAAAACACAACTTTTACTTCATTTTCTATGGAGAATAAATTAATCAAAACATGCACTACTTGATTATGATTAAGCAACTTATCCTACCCTATTTTACCATTAGCAGTTTAAATCAAACAATGAAAAGCATGACAATGAGACGATACAGGCTTCCCCCAAATGGGGGAAGAAGGGTGTGGGAGCCATAATCCCACTCGTTTTTTTATTAATTTTTACAACTTTGATGGCTTTGCTTTTTTGCCTTTGTCTTGGAAGAAAAGGGAGAGAAAGGGATGGAGAGAAGAGGGAAGTTTTGTCTTTTTGTTTTTGCCTGCTCCTTTGCTTGCTTAAGGCCTTTGGGCTCTTCTCGATTCTGACTGAAAATAAGAGCTTTAAACAGTTCAAACGTTATGCATTAATCAAAATTTTAAAGACAAAAAAAACTACAAACTAGACTCTGAAAGAGAGGTAAAAACCAGTGATGAAAGAGGAGGAAAGAGAGAGGAGAAAAACCAAGAAAAAGGGAGAGAGATAAGGTAAAAAGAGGGCTGTCCAAAAGGTGAAAAAGAGGGCTGTCCAAAGGTAAAAAGAGGGCTGTAAAATAGTAAAAGATGGCAGCGAACTAAGTGAAAAGAAGGCTGTCCAAAAAGAGGAAAAAGAGGGCTGTCCAAAGCTAGAAAAATGGGTGAAAACTAAGGAAAAAGAGGGCTGTCCAAAGCTAGAAAAATGGGTGAAAACTAAGGAAAAAGAGGGCTGTCCAAAGGGAAGAAAGAGGGCTGCAAAATGACGTGAAAAGAAGGCAGCGAAGAAGAAGAAGGAAAGGAAAGCCAAACAAGGCAATGGGAAGGAAGCCTAAGGATTGAAAGAAGTAAACTAGGGCCTCCTAAGTAACCGGTAACCAAAAGAACATTATCTTGTGGATGGAACACAAGAGAGAGAGAGTTACTCCCAGCTTTCTTTTTGAAGCAAAAGATGACGAACCTTGTAGGTCTTGCAGTTAAAAATCTTAAATTCAAATGGTAGTTTTGAAGCATGGGATAGAAGCAGCTGAGCTCACACCCTTCTACAATCTGTGAAGCCTGAATCACATCAAAACTTAAAACAAGAAGGGAAATAAAATATATGCTAGTATGTTAGGCAAATCAAATGAAGATCAACATTTTGTATTACTTACTACTCATGTCCATCAAAATATTGATTTACTTTGCATAAATAACCAAATTGAAACTACAAATGGCTATTCTACTGTGCCAACAATGGCCTTCTTGAGCTAGCAAAATATTTAATCACATACAAGTATTTAAATGAGATGAGTTAGAGACTATCACCTCAACCACGAGGAATCCAGCACAATCAAAAGCCCATAGACCTCCAAAGTCAAATATCTTTATTAACGAAGCCAAAGCAAAATGCTTGATACAATTTTCTCAGAGTAACTTTAACCCAAAAGTTTCATCCCAATAGAGCTAAAGAAGCTTCTATTTATACAATGAAAGAATAACCCAAAACCCTAAAACCAGAAAACCAGACCTAACCGGCTCGGCCAATAACTGAGAGCTCCAGACCACAACTGAAGAGTTAAGAGTGAGGGGAGGCCTCCACCTAGGCAAGGCGCCCCCACTCCAACCCTAACCATTGAAATGCAAGACCAGATAGAGCCACATGTGTGGATGACGCCCTCATGAGGAGAGGGGCATGAGGATGAAGAGGGGCATGAACAAGCTGAAGAGAGGCATGGGCTAGGTAAGGAAGAGCTGCTGCTAGGTCTGGAGGAGCCACTGCCGGTGTAATCATCAGTCCTTGCCTCGATCAAATCATCAAACCAATGAATGCTCTCCATCTCATCAAATTCGGGAGTTTAGCTAGAGATGACAAGTCCATTAACTGAATATATCTTTATTGTTCACTGAAAGCTGACTGAAGCTGACTTGTGATAACTTCAATCATCATAAATGCCCATTGACATGTCATTTAGCCTTTAATTTCACTGAATTTGGATTAATTTGGAGAGTTTTGAATTTTCTCCAAAATAATCATTTTTTAATAAATAATCATTTTTCCCCAAAAATGACTTTTTTGAGAAAATGAGCATTATGTGTCCGATTGATGATTTGAAAGTTGGATCTGACTGGCTGGCCGGTCAAGAATGATTTTTGGCTTAAGGTTAGAGCCTTCAATCACTGAATTCGGGGTCCGGATGACTAACTTATTACAAACGAGATTTTTCCATTTAATTTATAGAAAAATTAATCAAAAAGGTTAGGGAAATAATTAAAAAATTAAAATTTAATTTTTTAACGCATCCCGTATAAAAATTTTCGAATTTTTTTTGATGGTCCTATTGATTTAGGACATGACCATGCTCTACTCTAATAATGCCTAGTAGGTTTATATACACTTAGTTGGGCTCTAATAACCCCCCAAGGCCCAGAATTCAAAATCGGGCATTCCAGCTTTGGAGGAAGCGGAAGAAAACCTCGTCAATTATACTCGGCTATAGGCAAAGCATAATTGTCAAGGAAAAAAAACTCCCTAGAATACCCTAGTTGAAATTCTACGTCTTAGGAGACCAAACCACTCAAAATGTCCTACTAGCACATTTTATTACAAACCCTACGGAGCCATGGTCAAAATTATTCAAACAAAAAACTGACTAGCCAAACAAAAAACTGACTAGAAAAATTATTCAAACAAAAAACTATTCTATATGCCTAATGCAAGGAAAATGCAAGTCGAACTATGCTCTCCGACAGAGAGTGCTCTTGACTTGGGTTATGGCAAGTTCAAGAGACTTTGGTTTATTTTAAGAGACAATCAGATTGTAAATATGAAACCACGTGATAGCTCAAATAAAGTAGAAACTAATCTAACAATTAGTGTTTTAAGCAAAAATTAAACTAATCTAGGTACTTGAAGCAAATCTAAGCTAAGAAAACACAAGACACTCTTTCCCAAATGGGGAAGAAACACAAAGTATGGGAGGTTTTATCCCACTTAACCTTATTTTATTAATCAAATAGAACTTTTGAAGGTTTTCAACCTTGGAATGAGAAATGAAGATGGTAGAAGTGACTTTTAAAAGGGCTCCTAAGAGCTTTACAAAAAAGGAGTGTTTAAGTCTTCATGGTTTTGATCTTGGTTTCAAATCTCTTCTTGGTTTTGCAATCTTCTTCTTCTCTTTGATAATCTCTTCTTCTTTTTCAAGTCCCCTTCCACGGGGGATTCACTTGTTGACCAATATTCTATCACGTTAGTTCATATTGTGGGTTTTAAAATTATTAAAAATTGAACCAATATATTGCAGGTATTGGGGGGATGAGGGGTTTAAGGTGGGGGTGGGCAGGGTGTTTTATAAGGATTGAGATATAAAAAGGGGTGGGGAGAAGGTTGTTATCACCCGCCTTGTAGTTGCCTGCTTAAGGTGGATCCAAAATGGATGGTAGAGGGGCAAGCAACTAAGGGGTGGAACCACGACTGCCTAGGCTCCCAAATGGATGGTCGTCACGCCAATCAAGGCAGCCTTCACTTTAGGTTATTCTAGTCCAGGACAACAATGGGGGAGACCCGGATCTGCTCCCGACAGGAGAGATCGAACCTAGACACCAGAAGAAGATCAGATGGGGCTTCAGGGTACTTAAGGTGCAAGGTGAATGGGAACCCTATCTCTAGGGTTTATGTACTAGCAACTGTCTTGGGGAACGTAACTATGACAGGGCGAGCACGAATAGAGTTGGGACTATCCAGTACCTAGAAATCAGACTCAGTAAAAGGTGTTTGAGCTATCAGTGAATGTTGATAGATGGCAAAGGATAAGAGTCTAAGGGTAGCGCTAGCTTGGAGATTAGTGCTTTGTATGCATTGGGCAATGGAGTCAGCAGTAAGACAACGTTTTAGGAAACCCACTTGGGAAACAACTTGATCTACAAAACCAGAAAGCAATTGGTCCAGAAAAGCCAAGGTACAGGAAACCCAGCTTAGTAGATAGCTAGCGCTAGGGCCTAGGAAGACAAATCTGAAGCTTTAGGGGGTACCAGAAGGCTGATGGCTCAGCATTGAGGATGAGAAGAGATCAGGGAGACTTGATCTACAAGCCCAAATCAGAAAAACAGCAGGAAAATCAGATCTAGAAAAGTCAAAATCTGATGATGGGGCTAGGAGGCTGAAAATTGATTTTTTCAGATCTAGGGCAAACCAGGATGAATTAGCACAGCGTTGAGGGTGTTCTGGGATGCTTGGGACCCGATCTATTATCCTATCATGTCAGATTTCAGAAAAACCTACTTCCAGAAAAGACCAATTTTCAATGAGGGCACTAGGGTAGTTTCAGTCTATTTTTCAAATCCCGGTCAAACTCTTGAGCCTCTTGACAACATTGGGGTTGATTTGGATTGCCCAAGACTCGATCTATCCGTCTGTGAAGTCAGAAATCAGAAAAACTCAAAACCCTAGCAGGTCAATTTTTTCAGTGGGGGGTTATGTAGTTTTCTGCTGAAAAATCAGATCTCGGTCAATCTATGAGGAATTTGACTAGCATTCTAGTTGATTTAGTTAGGGGGAGGCCCGATCTATGAAACCCAGAAATGGTTTGGCAAAAGATCGGACGGTTCCCTGATTATTTGATTTTTTTAGGTTTTTATGGTTTAGGAGTTTTCAGAAAAATCGTTAAATTTCAGCAAGGTACAATGGAATAAGATCAGAAAAGAAGAAATTACCTGTGGATCTTACCTAGATAATCTTGTAGAGGTATGTAACAGTGACAATCCTAGCTATCCCGATCAATCTTGGAAGATCCCTGTGATTTCTATGGCATATGCAAGCTCCAAGCCATCAAAGCGCCCCCTACCATGCATGAGCAAATGTCAACCATATTAGATTTGCACATACAAAATAAAGAAACTGAATGCTACAAGACAGTAAAATGAAATAATCATAGATCGCAATGAAACTAATGAAAACCCCCTGATCTAAGAAGAAGAGAACCGAGCGAGTTGAGGTCCCCCTACAAAAACGCTCCAGCCAAAACGCCCTCTTGTAGACAAAACAATGATAGCCACAAAAAAATAGATCTCACGAGAATTTCCACGATGCTAGTAAGCTGAAGACAAGCTAATCACCATTTGAGCACATCAGATGTAAAGCAAATCCAGAAAATTTCTACAGAAAAAGTCTTTCTATTATTCAGATCTAAGAGCCAAAGACCCCTTACAAATGAGAAGCTCTCTCCTTTAAATAAAAATGAGAGAACCTCAATCATAACCAAATCCTAACCACTTTCAAAACGAGTGGCTAAGATTAAAAGATACAATGTTCTAATCAATGGTTGAGATGAGCTCAACATACAATACATGGATCAATATAATTATAATTTACCAAAGTGGACTTAAACCACCAAAATAAATGTAACCCACTCAACAAGAAATAAATGAAAGCACATGGTGGGTTCGAGGAGTGTTTGACTAACTCCCTTTGGGTGTCCCCATGGCACAATAAATAATATAACAATTTAAAATTTTGATTTTTGTGCCTCCTTGAGGAAATCGTGGGTCTCCCAAAAAGCTCCAGAAAATATATAAAATTTGCCCAAAAATAGGTGCGGGCCCCATAAAATGCTGAAACTGCTAGAAAAGGTGTGGAAGACATCACTCTCATCATTGTGACTCACCCCATGCCATTTCTTTGTCTTAGTAGCCCAAATCGATTTGTTCAATAGCCATTTGATCATTTTTTAATCTGCCTCGGGAAACATGATACTGCTAAAACAACCTCCTAGGGTGTCTGCGTTGTCAAATTGAGTCCTTCAAGCTCTCTAGGATGGGGGTGCAATGGTACAAACAAGTGGCTGCACCCCCCTATGCCCATACAACTCCCTAGGAGATCCAACTGAAACATCTCCCTGCTCAAACAAATCAATCTGTGAAGAAAAACTGCATCAGAAAAGCAGAATAAGTCTGATCACATCTATAAGTGCCCGGAACTGAAAATAAACTATCTCATTGGACTCAGAGAGTCCCAATCCATCAAAGGTGTATACTCATACCCCTCATAGGTCTCTGTCTGATCATCAATCATAACCAATAAACAATATAACCATCTGTGAATAATCAGACACCAATAATAACTCAGAATAGATCAATCTGCTGCAAGTGTTAAGAGGTTAAAGCATGCTCTATAACTCATTCACGTAACAAAATCAACAAGTAGCATTCATTTCACTGGTGGTACATCAACAAATACTTATAAATATCAGGCTTTATTTATTATTACTTAGACTCAGACTTTCAAGACTATACTCACTTCATAGCTGTAGTCATTTTGATAGTGAAGGGTGAAAGGTGGAAATGACAAGGCTAAGGCAAAAGATGACCTCTTACTCAACATGATGACACTTTGGACAAGGAAAAGGGCAAACTCACTACAACCAATATTGGACAAACATCAACACAAGGAATGGCAATGCCTCACAGATGGATGAGTTTTTTAAAGAGTGCTTATTCAACTTAGGCATCATGTCTACATCAATTTTGATCCAAGTTCATTAGGATCACATTTCATTCTGTGGCCTTTTGGCCTATATGAACCCTTTGGGACTTTACCAGTGCTCAAAAGCACAGCTAATCGCAGCTTTCATTCGGACCATATTTATTTTTAACAAGGTCATCATTTCTTTGATTTAACATTTTTTAACCATTGCTTTTTGGACCTTTTCCTATACTCTTCAAGGAGTATTTTAGCATTTCATTGCTTTGCCCTTTTCACATATGTTAAGAAACACAGTTTTACAATTTTCATTTTCCATGAGCGCATATTTAATATTTCAATAAAAGTAGTACATGAGCTTTCAGTTTTAGCTAACAACATCTCAAGTGATTAGGGGGAATTCTGCACAGTGCCAAACATCGGGACAACTGACCAGAATGATTTAGGCATACTATCCAACTTACCATAGGCAAGTTTTGTCACCAACTCAGAGCTGAGACACAATGTAAATAGGGAGGCTTGTCCAACAAAAGTTCTAGCGGGGAAAAAGGTCCTCCATGCCGCAAGTCAAGAAGTCAGTCGAGTTGAAATTAAATTGGAAGGTAATGGATGGATGAAGACAATGAGATGATGGAGCCAATCACTAGCAATCCAAAACAATAGTGGGAATGACTACCTCTATTATCCCTAAGAAGGGTAAAACTAATGAGTATAGATCAAGAACTTCAAAGCCAAAGTAAGGACATCCATACATAGTATAATATACAACCAAGTCCATATAAATATGACCGCCAGATCATAATACCACAAGTCAATATATGTCACAAGAATCAATATAAGAGCAATAATAACCATAACACCATATAAAATACTGAGTCATATCCATGCAATATAATCCATATGAAACACCATATATCCAATGAGAAAGTACTGATATATCACTGGGCATCCACTATTGCTTTGAAATAACATAAATGGCTATATCGGTCCTCAAATCAGAGTATCCTGAGACTCAGTCTTGGCATGGGAGAGTACAATAATCCACTAATACAAAAATGATCCATCAGAAATGTTCATCTCAACATCTCATATGTAAGAGATCTGGCTGAAAAATGTACTGTGTCTTAAAAATAGAGTATGGTAGCCTGGCTACAAAAATATGTAATAACAAAGGTTTTAAGTATTGGGAGGGGGTTTCAACAAAAAGAGTTTGGGTCAATATCTCTGGAAATTAAGGGTATTCTTTAATATCCCATGATCGCACGTGCTATGTGAGATGTTCACTAAGTGAAGTCCCCATGTCCCCTTCTTGAGTTTGCTTTTGCTCAATACCTACAACATAATGCAAATGACACTACAAGCACCCTTTAGCATTAGTCAAATCAAATGAAAAGGAAATTAGATGCAACTAAGACGTAAGTATGAAATTGAAATTTTTTTGTCTTTTTGAAGTAAGAAAACTAGGAAAACGTACACGCAAAAGAGTAAAAAGAAGGCTAAAAAAAGGATGAGGAAACATGGCAGCCAACAAAGGAGTTGGATGGCTGCAAAAAAAGAGAAAAAATGACAGCCAAGTATGAGAAAAGATGGCTGCAAAAAGAGGAAGAAAAAAGGCTCGAAGAAAGACAAAAAAGTGTTTGAAAAAGTGCCCAAAAGGTCTGAAAATTGAGGTGAAAAATGGCAGCCAACCAAGAGAAAAGTTGGCTGCAAAATAATGAGGAAAATGATAGCCACACAAAGGAAAGGATGGCTGCAAACAAGAAGGGCAAACATGGAAGCCAACAAGAAGACAGTTGGCTGCAAAAATCGAAGGAAGAGAGACAAAACAAAAGAGCTAAGGAGAAGGAAAAAACAAAGGGGAGGAAACAAAAAAAACGAAAGCAAGAAAGGTGTTTTAGGGCTTCCAAGGTAACCAATTTTTAAAGTAGTTTGTAAGATAGAACTTGAAGCAAACCAAACCCTTAGTGCCTCCTTCTTGAAATAATCCAAGCTATGTAGATCCTGAAAAGAAAACCAATGTTAAACAAACAAGCTTGTGTTCTTGAAGATGAGCTAGATGCAACCGAGCTCACACCCTTCTCCAAGATGGCAAATCCTGTCCAAAATCAGACCACTCAAACAACCCAGTGAGATCAATCAACTAGTATGCTAAGCATATAAAGATTCATCAATATTAATACAACTGAATATTTTTTGCTCATGAAATCTTGATACAATAGCATAATCAACTATAAATGGGAGATTTTACGTTCTATATGTTGTCCGTCGATTGCACACCAGCAGCAGAAATCTTCCGAAAGCTGTCTCCTCACTTGAAAAAGTGGGAGAGGTGTAACCTTGGGGGCAAAGCACAAAGCTAGGTACTGTCACCTAAGCCTAGCTCCTCCGTTTAGGCTAACTCCTAACGAAGCCAAGGGGGGTAGTCCCTAACAAAGAGTTTTCTATGGCTCAATGTTTAAGTTAAGTTTTAAGATGTTTTGGATGCGAATGGGTGTTGTTTAGGAGTTACTTGTGATTAGAAATGATTAAGTTTATGAATGTGACACGTAAATCAGAGCAATCCACGTTGCTAGCAAGAGACTGAAAGATAAGCAAATATTCCAGACTTGTAACTTAAGCATTTAGATATAATCAGCAAAAATATACCATAGACAGTTGATTAAGATAGAAGATTAGTCAATTATAACGAAGGACCGGTGTCTTATGGAGTCAAATAAATGCATGAAATAAAGTCTAGGAAATAAGCTAGTGAATATTAGGTTTTGCAAGTGCTCTTGGTAGATTTTAAGAATTTTAAAAAATGCTCTTGATTAGGGTGTCAACGAAGGTTTGTCAAAGCCGGGAGACTCTTCTAAGTTTCCTCCGTTTAAGACATGTCGGGCCCGCTCAATATCCCAGGCTGATATTGTCAAGTGACCAGCTAGCTGAGAATCTAAGACATCGGGAGGTTCCAACGCCTCTAATAGGAAGTACTTTGGAAGGATCCCTACAACGCCGGTGCATTGGTTAAGGGTGTTTAAGGGTTATTAAATTACTCTTGTAGGGTTTAAAGATCCAATGCCGTTTCTGGGTATTCCGATCTAGGATCGGTCAGAGCATACTCCGGCAAGGAGGGAAGGGAGTTAATTAATTAAAGGGGTATGTGTGTTGAAGATTTTATTAAAACAATTAATTAGACTCTCCGACAGAGAGCGCTCTTGACCCCGTCTTATGATAGTGGTTCAAGAGACTTAGCTAATCTATATGCAGCTAATGCAGGGATTGTGAAAACCTAGGATGCTTTCCGATAGAGAGTGCTCTTGACTTGTGTTTTTGCAAGTTCAATAGTCTTAAATAATTAATTGATTAAACAAGCACAACAATTAAGATGAAAGTGGTTGATTAAACTCTCCGACAAAGCACTCTTGATCCACCTTACGGTGAGATTCAAGAGATTTTGGTTCTTTTTATGATTTGACAATTATATAACAAGATACCAAAATGCAATAATAAATCTACCAATTAGTGTTTATGCTAAGGAACAACTAGCAATTAGCAAAAAATGGAAACTAAGGCTAAGCAAAGAACTAAACTAATTGTTTAAATGAAACTACACTAAAAAACCATGAAAAATGACAACACCTTTCCTCCAAATAGGGGAAGTATAAAAGAAAGGAGACTTGCTCCCAGTAGCCCTTTTTATTAGTTTTTTACAATGATGACGTGTTCTTTGCTTCTTGGAAGAACAGGTAAAGAAGGGGATTGAGAGAAGAGGGAGAGAGTCTTTTTGTTCTTTTGCACTTCTTGCTTGCTTGTGGCCTTTGGGTTCTCCTTCACCTGCCTGAAACTAAGAGCTCTAGACATACACTTGTTATAGGATTAGTTGATAAAAAATAACTTGAAAATAAATCTACAAACTAGATAAAAACATCTACCCAAACTTACCGAAAAGAAGGGAGAGAAGAGGAAAGAGAAAGGCAAGGCAAGAGAGGGGGAAAGGGAGTGAAAAGAGGACAAAAGGCAAGTCAAAGAAGGCTAAAAACTAAGGGAGAAAGAGGGATGCAAATCAGAGAAATAAGGCTGCAAATGAGGGTGAAAAAGGCCGAAAGTACAGCCCAAAAGATGGCCCAAAAAGAGGATGGAAAGGGGCTGCAAAAAGTGAAAAAAGGAGGCAAAAGAGGGCTGTCCAAAAAGATAAAAAGTGGAGAAAAATGGACAGCGAACTAAGGGAAGGAATGACTGCAAAAAGAAGGCCTAAAAGGCTGCAAAAAGTAAACAGGGCAGCCAACCGGGGCAAAGGCTAAGTGAATGAATGTTCATTTTAGCCAAAACGTGCCCTAATCCCAAGGAAATAAAAATTTTATAAAAATTTGAGAGATAAATAATATGAAAGAAACACTCAAACTTGTGGTACTTTGATGACGTTTGGATTCTTTTGGATCTTGAAAATTTGGAAGTTTCCTTGGCTTCGAGAGGAGAGGATGCACCTGAGCTCAAACTCCTACTCGCTTCAATGAAATGACCTGCACAATTTCAACTCAATACTTGCAAACAATGGATTAGATCATGTATGTTTGGTAAATAAAAATATAAAGAGCATGTCATACAACTGAAGAATCGATGCTACTTTAATTCATAGAAACAAAACCATAGAAGATCAAATTGTAACATCAAATGATCAATCTTACGTGCTTATAGAAGCCTTATCCTAAGCAATAAAAGACAAAAATTGAAACATTTCACCTCATTCGCCAATTGTTCATCCACATTCACACACCATGTATGCCTCCAAAGCCTTAAAATTTATTATACGGTTGCAAAAGCAACAAGCATTACAGTAATTCACCAGAGGTTCTTTGCATAAAGATTCATCCTGATAGAGCTGAAAGAGCCTCTATTTATACAATGAGAGAGTGCTAAAACCCTAAAACCAAACCTCATAACCTAACCATCCTGGCCACCTAACAGAGAAGCCAGACCTAAATTGGAGAACCGGGAGTGAGGGGAGGCCTCCACCCAGGCAAGGCGCCCCCACTCCAACCCTTAACACTGAAATCAACCATCAGATGAAGCCACACGTGTGGAAGGCGCAACCAGGAGAGAGAGGGGCATGAGCTGTTGAAGGAGGCACTGTAATGTTGGTAAACCCACCTTTTAGGTCTGGAAGCAGCCTTTGCCAGGTTTGGGAATCCTACTGCTGGTGTAAGCTTCAGTCTTCACCTCGATCAAATCACCGGACCAATGAGTGCTCTCCATCTCATTCTTTATCTGGAGATGACATGTCTGGTAACTGATAATAAATTAATTGCTCACTTATTAATGATTGAAGCTGAGTTATGATAACTCCAATCATCATAAGTGCTCCATGAGATGTCATTTAGCTTTTTATTTCACTGAATTTGGATTAATTTGGAGAGTTTTAATTTTCTCCAAAATAATCATTTTTTAATAAAAATTCATTTTTTAACTCAAAACTGATTTTTTTGAGAAAAAAAGGCATTATGTGTCTGATTGTTGATCTGAAAGTTGGTTCTGACTGGCTGGCTGATAAAGAATGGTTTTTGGCTTAAGGTTAGAGCCTTCAATCACTGAATTCGGAGTTTGGATGAATGATTTACCACGAACGGGTTTTTTCCATTTAATTTATGGAAAAATTAACCCAAAAAACTTAGGAAAAGTAATTAAAAATTTAAAAATTTTAAAAATTATTTTTTCCCCGTTCGAAAAAGATTTTTTCGAATTTTTTTTATATGTTCAGATGACTTAGGACATGACCATGATCTACCTAAAAATTGCCTAGTAGGCTTATAACACTCGGTTGGGCTCTAATAACCCCCTAAGGCCTAGAATTCAACATCGGGCATTCCAGCTTTGGAAGAAGCGAGAGAAAACCTCGTCAATTATACTCGGCTGAAGGCAAAGCATAATTGTCAGGGGCAAAAAACTCCCTGGAATACCTTATTTGAGATTCTACGTCTCAGGAGATCGAACCATTCAAAAATATCCTACTAGTACATTTTATTATGAAATTGAAATTTTTGTCTTTTTGAAGTAAGAAAAACTAGGAAAACGTACACGCAAAAGAGTAAAAAGAAGGCTAAAAAAAGGATGAGGAAACAGGGCAACCAACAAAGGAGTTGGATGGCTTCAAAAAAGGAGAAAAAGGGGCAGCCAAGTATGAGAAAAGATGGTTGTAAAAAGAGGAAGAAAAAAGGCTCGAAGAAAGACAAAAAAGTGCCCAAAAGGGCTGAAAATTGAGGTGAAAAAGGGCAGCCAACCAAGAGAAAAGTTGGCTGCAAAATAATGAGGAAAATGACAGCCACACAAAGGAAAGGATGGCTGCAAACAAGAAGGGAAAACGGGGCAGCCAACAAGAAGACAGTTGGCTGCAAAAATCGAAGGAAGAGAGGCAAAACAGAAGAGCCAAGGAGAAGGAAAAAACGAAGGGGAGGAAAAAAAAAATGAAAGCAAGAAAGGTGTTTTAGGGCTTCCAAGGTAACCAATTTTTAAAATAGTTTGTAAGATGGAATTTGAAGCAAACCAAACCCTTAGTGCTTCCTTCTTGAAATAATCCAAGCTATGTAGATCCTGAAAAGAAAACCAATGTTAAACAAATAAGCTTGTGATCTTGAAGATGAGCTAGATGAAATCGAGCTCACACCCTTCTCCAAGATGGCAAATCCTGTCCAAAATCAGACCACTCGAACAACCCAGTGAGATCATTCAACTAGTATGCTAAGCATATAAAGATTCATCAACATTAATACAACTGAATATTTATTTCTCATGAAATCTTGATACAATAGTATAATCAACCAAATTATCAACTGTAAATGGAAGATTTTACGTTCTATATAATAGACTTCTAAAACCAATTGATTTGATCACACATAAGCATTTGAATTAAAACATATGGAAAGCATTCACCTCACAAAGTTCATTCACCACTAGCACTGAGTCTCATGGACCTTCAAAGTCTTGATCTTATTCCAAATAATGAGCATAAAGCAATTACAAAATTCTACCAAGTAAGTTTACAACAAAGAATCTATGAAGAAAAGGGTGCAAAGCACCTCTATTTATACAAAATACCAAGCCCCAGGGGTTTTCAATGAATCAGAGATCAATCCAAAGTTAAGCTGAGCTGAAGCTGAGTTGAACTGGGCTGAATAAGAGCTGAAGCTGCCAACACACCCAATCAATTCGACGTCAAACCTCCTCATTGGCTTCCTTCACATGCGTGAGCCTTTTCCTCATGTGAGCCGTTCGGAAGAGTGGAGAAATAATTAAATGAAGGTTTGTAAATAGTTCAAAATAATCAAAGCCTCGTGATCGATATGCCACACTCCACGCGATATGTTAAAACATGGTTTTTAAAATAAAACACATGGGATGTACCCTCCACACCAATCGCATGCATGCATTGCTAGCGTGAGTCCATGTTGACGTTGTTATTCACTAATTTTGCACTTAGTTGGATTAGTTGAGGAGCCGCCATTTGACAAACATGGCAAATGTTTGATTCCAGTGTATCAGTTGATCCGTCTTCATGTCTAGCAAATATTGGCTAGCCAGTTTTTCATTTGAATAATTTTGACCATGGCCCCGCGGGGTTTGTAATAAAATGTGCTTGTATGGTGTTTTGAGTGGTTCGGTCTCCTAAGACGTAGAATTTCAACTAAGGTATTCCAAAGAGTTTTTTGCTCTTGACAATTATGTTTTGCCTATAGTCGAGTATAATTGACGAGGTTTTCTCCCGCTTCCTCCAAAGCTGGAATGCCTGATTTTAAATTATGGGCCTTAGGGGGTTATTAGAGCCCAACTAAGTGTTTATAAACCTACTAGGCATTGTTAGAGTAGAACATGGTCTTGTCCTAAGTCAATAGGACCTTTAAAAATTTTCCGAAATTTTTTCACCGGACGGGTTAAAAAATTATTTTTTAATTTTTAAATTTTTTCCCAAAGTTTTTTTATTAATTTTTCCATAATTTAAATGGAAAAATCCTGTTTGTAATAAGTTGGTCATCCGGACCCCGTTTTCAGTGATTGAAGGCTCTAACCTTAAGCCAAAAATCATTCTTGATCGGCCAGCCAGTCAGATCCAACTTTCAGATCATCAATCGGACACATAACGCTCATTTTCTCAAAAAAATAATTTTTGGGGAAAAAATGATTATTTATTAAAAACTGATTATTTTGGAGAAAATTAAAACTTTCCAAATTAATCCAAATTCAGCGAAATTAAAGGCTAAATGATATGGCACGGAGCATTTATGATGATTCTAATCAATATTGGTCAGTTTCAGATCAAGTATCGGAGTGTAGCAGTTGAACTATCAGTCAAAAATTTGCCCTCTTTGGTCAAATCCGTTTTTGGTTGAAGTGTGGGTTATCTATTGGTTGGGTGATCATTACGAGGGAGGATGAGCCACCTCACCCCCCCTCATTACTCTAGCACTCAGTTACAACTCAGTTGCAGCTCAGTTCAACTCCAAATCATCATGCCGAGCTCATTCAATTACTCCGGTGTTACTCTTAGTTTGGTTTTAGGGTTTTAGCTTGATCTTATTGTATAAATAGAGGCTCCTTCAGCTCTATTCGGATGGAGAGTTTGGCATAGAAACTCTGTTGGATTTTGTAAGCTTCTTTTGTTAATAAAATATTGAGACTTTGGAAGTCATTTGATGGGCTTTTGGCATTGTGTCTTCATCTTATGTGAAGTAATATATCTTTCACTCTACCTTTGTATTGCAATCTGATTATTATGTTTATTGAAGACTAACAATCTAGTACTTAGGCTTCTAATCAAATCTGCATTGAGTGTTTGTATCTTTAGGGATTGCATCTAGTCGGAGCTTTCGACACCTAATACCTTCACCATACAAGTGTTCCAGTATTAATATATTTTCTTTGTAGGGTTGCAAACGATTCCGGATCTTTCTTGCCTTCTCCAACAAACTTCAAAAAATTATCTTGGTTACATTGGTTACTACAAGTGGATCTCTATTTTCAAGGTTCTATCCTACCTCTTTTCCACTTTTATAGAAGTTATCAAGTCATTTAAATCTTTATTTCAAGTTTGTTTGGCTTATACTAAGTTAGATCTAGGCTTTCTAGCCTTAGATTTACTTTTTCAAAGCTAGATCCATCTTTCTAAAGGCCCACTTTTAAAGAGCTAGTTTCATTTCCATTTTCGTAATTCCATCTTTCTTTTTGCCTTGGAAAATGTGCACAAGTTTTCTCGAAAAACGTGCAAATTTTCCACTTTTAGGCTTGCTGGTTTTTTCTGTGTTTTTTTTTTATTTTTCTCTTTTTTGTTTTAATTCTGAAAATTCATAAAATCAGAAAAAAATTTCAATTATTATTTTTATTTTTTGACTTTTTCTCGAAAAACGTGCCATTTCATGCTTGCTGTTTTTTGACTGTTTTTGACATTTTTCTGCTATTTTTCAATTTTGGAAATGAGCATAAAAATCAGAAAAATTTTCAATTTTTATTTTTATTTTTTGACTTTTTCTCGAAAAATGTGTCATTTTGTACTTGCTGTTTTTTACTGATTTTCTGCAATTTTCTGTTTTATTCCAGATTCTGGAAATTCGCCTAAAATGTTAAAAAATCTTTAATTTTAAATTCACAAAAAGTCTCAAGTCGTTTCGTCGAAAATCATGCATTTTACATAAAAATCGGTGAGCTTGCCTGGTTCTTTCTAGGTTTTGATTTTAGGTCTCATTCATTTGTTTGAATCTTTTGTTTCATCTCATATGACACTTGTCTTCTCATCCACTTAATCTTTTCGAATCACAAGTTAAATTTGGTTTCCTAACACTCTTACTAGTCCTTGTTTAGAGCTCTTATCCACAGGTGAACTAAGAGCAAAACCAAGCAAGAAAGAGCAAGCAGAATTAGATCGAAAGACAAGGATCCAAAACCAAAAAGAAGTCATTCTCCTTTGTACAAACTCATAAGAGTTTTTCATTTTTACTTAAGCTAGTTCTCAAAAGTCCTTACAAGGATTAAATTCCCAAGGCATTTGTACTTCATTAATAAAACAAGGCTAAGTGGGATAAGGCCTCCCATACTTGGGTTTTCTTCCCCATTTGGGGAAGAGTGTTTTTGTTCTTAGCTTAAATTTAGTTCAAGTACTTAGAGTAGTTTCATTTTTTGCAAAGTAGATACTAATTGTTAGTTTAGTCATCTCATCTTTTGTTTATTTAAACTACATCATCTTTAGGTTCTTATTTCAAGCTGCTTGTCTTTTAACAAAGAACTAAAGTCTCTTGAACTTGCCATAACACAAGTCAAGAGCACTCTCTGTCGGAGAGCATTCCCACTGCATTATCCTTGCATCAAGCATATAGTTTAGTTAAAGTCTCTTGAACTTCCGTCATAAGACGAAGTCAAGAGTGCTCTCTGTTGGATAGTTGAATTGTGTGCTCCTAATAATAAAATCTTTTCAACTCACATTTCCCCACTTAAAATTTACCTCGTTGCTATCCCTCACCTAGTATGCTCTGTCGACCCTGAAAAGTTGGACTCGTATTCAGAACGGTGTTCGAATTTGTTAATCTTGCAAGTAATAACATAATAAAACTTTCACCCCATAATCAACGCATCGGCATTGTCTCGATAAATACTCAGGTAGTGGACAAATTCCAAGTGTGGGCGCTGGGCAACCCAATCTGGATACTCGTTGGTTAAATTCTTTGAACACCTAGCTTGTGATTCCAGACAGGTCCGTCATGTCTTCGAACGGAGCCACTGAAAGTATTTCCGGTTAGGTTTCCTAGACACCTTAAGCAAGATCATCTTTAAAATCTTTAAAATTTACCAAAAGCACTTGCACAATCTAATATTCACTGGTTTAATTTCTAGACTTATGTTTAATTCTCTGGCGCATTTCAGTTTCATTGACTCCATAAGGCACTGGTCCTTGTTTTAATTTGCATAGTCATTTGATCAATTGTCTATGGTTTGTTATAATTGCTATAACTGAATGCTTAATTGAAGTCTAGAATTTAAACTTATCTTTCAATCTCTTGTTGCAACATGGATTTCTCTTTGATTTTGTATCACATTTATAACAAGTATAACACCTTCAAATCATAACAACTCTTAAACAACACCCATCCGCATCCACAACATTTAAAGAACACTTTAACAACTCAAGAGCCATAGAAACTCTTTTGTAGGGACTACCCCCCTTGGCTTCGTTAGGAGTTAGCCTAAACGGAGGAGCTAGGAGTAGGTGACAGTACCTAGCTCTGTGCTTGCCCCCAAGGTCACACCTCTCCCACTTTCCTAAGTGAGGAGACAGCTTTCAATTGATTTCTGCTGCTGGTGTGCAATCGGCGGACAACATCTTTTGGCGCCGTTGCCGGGGACAAATCTTTTTGTTTCTGGATGACCTTTGTTTCTTTTAGTTTTTTACCATTTTTCTCTTTTTTGGTAGATTTTTAGTCCAATCACTCTCAAGAATTAGACTTGAATCCACCTGGCGACTCCATTGTTAGTTAACACCTCAAGGTATTCTACTAGAAGAAACTCTGAAGGTTTGTTCGATTTCATCCCTGACCCTGAAAAAGTCTATAGGAGGAGACTAAAAAAACTAGCTTCTCGTAGGATCCTTGCAGAACTTGGATCCGAGTCTATTTCAAAAATCCACCTTTTGTTTCCAGAAAACTTAGAAAATTTGCAAAACAATAACTGTTTCCTTGACACAATGGGTGAGTTTTTTACTCAACTCAACTTTACTCAGATAGCAGGTCAACCTCATGACATTCCTGAAAACGCTATCGACAAACTTATGACATATAATGGCATTGATGCCTCTGTCTTTGCTGAGCAACATCTCAGAAATTTCTCCAGGCACTGCGGGTCTTATGTTAGGGGTGCTGATAAACATGAAGATGTATACATGACCTTGTTTGCTTTGTCTTTGGATGGCAAGGATGACAATTGGTATGATAATTTGCCAAACAATTTGTTATCACCCACCTTGTAGTTGCCTGCTTGAGGTGGATCCAGGATGGATGGTAGAGGGGCAGGCAACTAAGAGGTGGAACCACGACTGCCTAGACTCCCAAATGGATGGTTGTCACGCTAATCAAGGCAGCCTTCACTTTAGGTTATCCTAGTCCAGGACAACAATGGGGAAGACTTAGATCTGCTCCCGACAGGAGAGATCGGACCTAGACACCAGAGGAAGATCAGATGGGGCTTCGGGGTACTTAAGGTGCAAGGTGAATGGAAACCCTAGCTCTAGGGTTTGAGTACTAGCAACTGGTGGAGGTGACCACAGTCTTGGGAAACGTAACTATAACAGGGTAAACAAGGACAGAGTTGGGACTATCTAGTACCTAGAAATCAAGCTCAATGAAAGGTATTTGATATATCAGTAAATGTTGGTAAAGGGTAAAGGCTAAGAGCCTAAGGGCAGTGCTAGCTAGGAGATCAGTGCCTTGTGTGCATTGGGCAATGGAGTTAGCAGTAGACCAACGTTTCAGAAAACCCACCTGGGAGACACCTTGATCTACGAACCAAAAAGCAGTTGGTCCGGAAAAGCTAAGGTATAGGAAACCCAGCTCAATGGATGACTAGCGCTAGGGCTTGGGAGGACAGATCTGCAGTTTCAGGGTCACCGGGAGGCTAATGGCTCAGCGTTGAGGATGAGAAGAGATTCGAGAGACCTGATCTACAAGCCCAAATCAGGAAAACAACAGAAAAATCAGATCTAGAAAAGTCAAAATCTGATGATGGGGCTAAGAGGCTGAAAAATATTTTTTCAGATCTAGGGCGAACCAGATGAATTAACACAATGTTGAGGGTGTTCGGGGATGCTTGGGACCCGATCTATCAGCCTATCATGTCAGACTTCAGAAAAATCTACTTCCGAAAAAGGCCAATTTTTAGTGAGGGCGCTAGGGCAGCTTCAGTCTATTTTTCAGATCCCGGTCAAACTGTTGAACCTCTTGACAACGTTGGAGTTTATTTGGACTTTCCAAGACTCGATCTATCCGTCTGTGAAGTCAGAAATCAGAAAAACTCAAAACCCTAGCAGGTCAATTTTTTCAGTGGGGGGTTATGCAGTTTTCTGCTGAAAAATTAGATCTAGGTCAATCTATGAGGAATTTGACCAACGTTCTAGTTGATTTAGTTAGGGGGAGGCCCGATCTATGAAACCCAGAAATGGTTTAGCAAAAGATCGAACGGTTTCCTGATTATTTGATTTTTTAGGTTTTTATGGTTTAGGAGTTTTCAGAAAAATAGTTAAATTTCAGCAAGGTACAATGGAATAAGATCAGAAAAGAAGAACTTGTGGATCTTACCTAGATAAGCTTGTAGAAGTCTGTAACAGTGACGATCCTAGCTATCCCGATCAATCCTGGAAGATCCTCGTGATTTCTATGGCATATGCAAGCTCCAAGCCATCCAAGCGCCCCTTACCCTGCATGAGCAAACGTCAACCATATCAGATTTGCACATATAAAATAAAGAAACTGAATGCTACAAGACAGTAAAATGAAGTAATCATAGATTGCAATGAAACTAATGAAAACCCCCTGATCCAAGACGAAGAGAACCGAGCGAGTTGAGGCCCCCCTACAAAAACGCTCTAGCCAAAATGCCCTCCTGTAAACAAAACAATGATAGCCACAAAAAAAAATAGATCTCACGAGAATTTCTACGATGTTAGTAAGCTGAAGACAAGCTAATCACCATTTGAGCACATCAAATGCAAAGCAAATCCAGAAAAATTTCCACAGAAAAAGTCTTTCTATTATTCAGATTCAAGAGCCAAAAACACCTTACAAATGAAAAGCTCTCTCATTTAAATAGAAATGAGAGAACCTCAATCATAACCAAATCCTAACCACTTTCAAAACGAGCGGCTAAGATTAAAAGATACAATGTTCTAATCAATGGTTGAGATGAGCTCAACATACAATACATGGATCAATATAATTATAATTTACCAAAGTGGACTTAAACCACCCAAATAAAGGTAACCCACTCAACAAGAAATAAATGAAAGCACATGGTGGGTCCAAGGAGTGTTTGACTAACTCCGTTTGGGTGTCCCCATGGCACAATAAATAATATAACAATTTAAAATTTTGACTTTTGTGCCTCCTTGAGGAAATCGTGGGTCTCCCAAAAAGCTCCAGAAAATATATAAAATTTGCCCAAAAATAGATGCGAGCCCCATAAAATGTTGAAACTGTTGGAGAAGGAGTGGAAGACATCACAGTCATCATTGTGACTCACCCCATGCAATTTCTTTGCCTCAGTAACCCAAATCGATTTCTTTAATAGCCATTTGATCATTTTTTAATCTGCCTTGGGAAACGTGATACTGCTAAAACAACCTCCTAGGGTGCCTGCATTGTCAAATTGAGCCCTCCAAGCTCTCTGGGATGGGGGTACAATGGTACAAACAAGTGGTTGCACCCCCATATGCCAATACAACGTCCTAGGAGATCCAACTGAAACATCTCCCTGCTCAAACAAATCAATCTGTGAAGAAAAACTGCATTAGAAAAACAGAATAAGCTTGATCACATTTGTAAGTGTCAGGAACTGGAAATAAACTGTCTCATTGGACTCAGAGAGTCCCAATCCATCAAATGTGTATACTCATACCCCTCATAGGTCTCTATTTGATCATCAATCATAACCAATAAACAATATAACCATCTGTGAAGAATCAGACACCAATAATAACTCATAATAGATCAATCTGCTGCAAGTGTTAAGAGTTTAAACCATGCTCTACAACTCATTCACGTAACAAAATCAACAAGTAACATTCATTTCACTGGCGGTACATCAACAAATACTTATAAATATTAGGCTTTATTTATTATTACTTAGACTCAGACTTTCAAGACTATACTCACTTCATAGCTGTAGTCATTTTGCTAGTGAAGGATGAAAGGTGGAAATGACAAGGCTAAGGCAAAGGATGACCTTCTACTCAACATCATGACACTTTGGACAAGGAAAGGGAGAACTCACTATAACCAATACTGGACAAACAACAACACAAGAAATGGCAGTGCCTCACAAATGGCTGAGTTGTTTAGAGAGTGCTTATTCAACTTAGGCATCATGTCTACATCAATCTTGATCCAATTTCATTAGGATCACATTTTATTCTGTGGCCTTTTTGGCCTATATGAACCCTTTGGGACTTCACCAGTGTTCAAAAGCACAGCTAATCGTAGCGTTCATCCAGGCCATATTTATTTTTAACAAGGTTAACAATTCTTTGATATAACATTTTTTAACCATTGCTTTTTGGACATTTTTTTATACTTTTCAAGGAGTATTTTAGCATTTCATTGCTCTTGCCCTTTTTACATATGTTAAGAAACACAGTTTTACAATTTTCATTTTCCATGGGTGCATATTTAATATTTCAATAGAAGTAGTACATGAGCTTTCAGTTTAGCCAACAACATCTCAAGTGACTAGGGGGAATTCTGCATAGTGCCAAATATCGGGATAGCCCTACTACTGCTCTGAAATAACATAAATGGCTATATCGGTCCTCAAATCTGAGTGTCCTGAGACTCAGTCCTAGCATGGGAGAGTAAAATAGTCCACTAATACAAAAATGATCCATCAGAAATGCTCATCTCAGCATCTCATATGTAAGAGATCTGGCTAAAAAATGTACTGTGTCTGAAAAATAGAATATGGTAGCCCGATTACTATATATGTGATAACATCTGGCTCCAGCTGGGACAAGTGCTCTGTTGAAAATAGCGCTTGAGAACCTCAGAATCTCTGGTCCTCACACTCTGCTTCTCGCATCCTTGATCAATCCGTCCAACTCTGCAACCGCTACCAAGAATGTACCTGACTACCTGCAACATGTCCAGAGCTATACCAAACTCACAGACTGGTCATCAGAACAATATGTGGATAATATATAAAATACTGAAAATAAATATGCATGAAACTGAAAAGTGGAAAATAAATCTAATCTATAACCACAACTTTCAATAAAAGTTTGATTTTTTTATTTTATTTTATTTTGCAGGATAACAAAATTACACTAAGAGCTTCAAATAACAAAGCAAGATTCTATACTACTGCCGGGAAAGGTTTATTCAAATCCTACCTACTATAACCTAACCAATTAGGCAAGTGCTAAGTAAAATCATAAATCCAATGCAACCACTTGCTGAACCGATCTATTGAGCTTTCTTTACAACTAATGATACAACAAGTCAAAGACAGGTTGTAAGTAATGTGAATGAAAATTGAAGCCATTGTAACTTGTTGTTTGAAAATCAAAGAAAGATATGGATAAAGAGAAATGAAATCATGCTAGGGATGAGATTGATTGTTGTAGGCTTCTTCCATCCATAGATCGATAGGATCATAAAATTTATGCAAGTTTAAATTTGATGAAAGAAAAGAATACGATACATAATTCATCCCTCCAAGGCCATCATTTTTTTTCTCATCTTTTTGGTCAGCATACTCAATCATTCTCACATTATGATCAATGATGAAGCAAAATAGAGACAAATTAGAAATCTTTAAACTAGAAATTGAAATTAACCCCATTTGTTGTTTATAAAATGAGAAAATATGGAATTGATTTTTATAGAGCTTTTCATTCACCCAATCAAAGAAATTAGCAAAGTTGAAAACATTATGCACCAAGGATGAAAGGATATAAAATGTTTTACCATTTACCATTTGGCACTTTCTAGAATCTGTACCACATGATACCATAGAGAAGGATTTCAAGAGCTGGAATGGGAGGGTGGATTGACAAATTAAGACTTGATTTGTATCACCTAAAGATGCTAACACCAATCTTCCATGTGATGCGGGACATTTGTTAGAGAAATTGGCAAAATTAAAACTAATATCCCAAGAACTAGACTCACTATGATTAATCTCCTCGACCAAATCACCTTGTCCAAAAGTATGACGGAGAATAGCAACAACATTACAAGAATCATTCCTTGGAGGCTCTTGATGATTATTTGGACACGGATTTCAGTTAGAAAGATGTGACAAAGAAAGTTCTAGGTCAAGCTCGCTCACTAGAATATCATCATCATGTGGTTGTTCTTCTTGAGATTGTTCATTACATTCAACTGAGGATAAATGATCATCATCATTCATTTGATAAGGAAAAATATCACTATGCTCATTTCTGTCCTCACAAACTTTTTCTTCAACTACAATATGACCACATGATTGCTCTTCAATGGAAGTTTTATTAATTTCCACCTTTTCTTCTTTTGCAGTGATATGATCAAGCTCTGAATCAAGATTCGGATAGGTTGGATACTGACTCAAATTATCATCTATTAGGCAATGACTATGGAGCTCCTCTTCTAAAGGCTCTTTAATGGACTCACAAATGGAAGGCTCAACTATGGATGCTTCTTGATGGTGATTAAGTTCCCTTCCACGGATCAAATCCAGGATTTGCTCTGTGACTGCTTTAGGTAATAATAGCAGAGTATCTCATATGATTTGATTGATATCCTTCTTAGTTTCCACATGAGGTTTTGAAACATTATTCTCGAAGTACTCTGTAACATTCTTATGGATTGTAGACACACTCATAATTTGGAACATATCAGGAGAGGAATGGTCCAATTGAGAAAGCACTTCGTCAATATATTGATTATCAATGGCATAATCATTGCTAGGCTGACACTCTAAAATTTTATCCGTGTTCCTACTCCAACTATCAATTAATAAGTCTGTGAACATGTCATACCCAGTGATGGATCCTGGTGCTAAATGATCAAACCATAGTTGAACATCCCCTTGCAAGGATTCTCCTAAGGCTCGCATATAAACATCTTCATTGTCTGCACCTCTAGATTCCATGTAATCCCAGAGGATGTCCAAATGACTTTCAATAGATATATCTTTATTTCCATTGAACCGGGGCATCCTCCTAGTGTAATCATTTGGCATAGGATGAGTTGCTCCAGGTATTTCAGAAAAGTCAAAAGGAGACCATTTGTCTTTTTTTTAACAACTCTGGTTACTTGGCTATAAGGCTTTGACTGGGAATGACCTCTAGGTTCATGTCGACTTACAGGTCCACTCGGGATGGTCAGGAAATCTTTATTGCATGGGTGAGGAAGCTAGTGGGTATCATAAAGATTGTGATAACTAGATTCATACCCATAATCATGCTCGAGATCATCCTCATATCCGTAGTTTGACCTCCATCTATTCCTTTCGCTTATTTGTCTGTTAGTTTCAATCATGTTCTTGGTTACTTCCTTCAAGTGCTTCAAAAATACATCCGAATTCATTATGATTTATGGTATGCTCTAAGAACTTAAGATTAATATGTTGGGCACGATCCTCAGTGGAGTCGCAGGGTAGAGTCACTAGGTGAACCACACAAGTAAATCACCGAAAAAGATATGTCGTAGGGAAAGATGAGGTATGTTGAACCAAGGTAGGCCTCTACCTCCCCGGCAACAGCGCCAAAATGTTATCACCCGCCTTGTAGTTGCCTGCTTGAGGTGGATCCAGGATGGATGGTAGAGGGGCGAGCAACTAAGGGGTAGAACCACGACTGCCTAGACTCCCAAAAAGCTCCAGAAAATATATAAAATTTGCCCAAAAATAGGTGTGGGCCCCATAAAATGCTGAAACTACTGGAGAAGGAGTGGAAGACATCACTCTCATCATTGTGACTCACCCCATGCCATTTCTTTGCCTTAGTAGCCCAAATCGATTTCTTCAATAGCCATTTGATCATTTTTTAATCTGCCTCAAGAAACGTGATACTGCTAAAACAACCTCCTAGGGTGCCTGCGTTGTCAAATTGAGCCCTCCAAGCTCTCTGGGATGGGGGTACAATCGTACAAACAAGTGGCTGCACCCCCCTATGCCAATACAACGCCCTAGGAGATCCAACATTCACTGATAGTTCAAACACCTTTTACTGAGTCTGATTTCTAGGTACTGGATAGTCCCAACTCTATTTGTGATTGCCCTGTCATAGTTACGTTTCCTATAGCAGTTGCTAGTACCTAAACCCTAGAAATAGGGTTTCCATTCACCTTGCACCTTAAGTACCTTGAAGCCCCATCTGATCTTCTTCTGGTGTCTAGGTTCGATCTCTCCTGTCGGGAGCAAATCCGGGTCTCCCCCATTGTTGTCCTGGACTAGGATAATCTAAAGTGAAGGCTGCCTTGATTGGCGTGACAACCATCCATTTGGGAGTCTAGGCAGTCGTGGTTCCACCCCTTAGTTGCTTGCCCCTCTACCATCCATTCTGGATCCATCTTAAGCAGGCAACTACAAGGCAGGTGATAACACAATTCTTTTACCACCATAGCAGACTTTAAGACTGCTTTCCTTGGAAAGTTTGGCAGTAAAAAGGAACCTACACATCTAGTAGTAGCTTTGACTAGCATGAAGAAATCTGAAACTGAAACCATGGATGAGTTCAACAATAGGTTCATAGAGTTGTCAAATTCCATCTCTGCCACTCATGCTCCTCCCGCAGCTTCCACTTTGGATTATTACATAGAAGCATTAAGTGGCAAGATCCAGTACCAGATTAGAGACAAAGAGCTGACCACATTGCTTCAAGCTCAGAATTTGGCCATTAAAATTGATAAGAATATGCAGTCTTCAGGAGAGTCAAACATCCAGGGTTACTCTAGATCATCAACTCCTCTGAAAACTGTGGAACCTAAAGGAAAAGAGCCATCAAATGAGTCATATGAAAAGAAGCTCATGGACTTAACAAAAAAAATGCAAGACATGGAAAGGAAGTACTTAGCACAGATTAAAGAGGTTCAAAATCCGGTCATAACTGTTGAAAGAACTCAACCTCCACCACCTCCTAGAACCTTCCCTGCAAAACCAACATGGCAAAGAAGAAATCCCAGCCATGAACAGAGGCCTCCTCATCAGTTAAAAGCTGCTAATATGGTTGAAACTTACATGCCATTTTGTAGGGCATGTGAAGACCCTCATGAAGAATCCTCCTGCTATTATGCATGCTATGTTCAGGAGCATGGTTTTCTAGAGGGTTGTGGTCCTAAAGAATCATCATGTGAGCCTGAGTAGATAAACTATGTAGATGCCATGCACGATATTTCCAGAGAAAGTTGGAGAGAGGCAAAACAACATTCAAGAGAGCCTGAGTACATTAAAGCAGTTGGACAGCTCCCTCCTGTCACCACAAGAACCTGGAGTCAAGTTGAAGATTATAATCAACAATTGGATAACCTCACTAAAAACTTTGGTGCTAATCCTACAAATGAGCATAATGATGATAGTTTGGAAGGTTTACTACTTTGTGACATTTTTTCTAAAGAAGATGACTATGATCATGAGGAGGGATATAGCCAGAGATGTGATACAAGTGAGGAAGAATCCCTTACATCTGAGATGGATGATAACTACAAGACTTTAATTGAAAATCAAATCTTAGAAGTTTCATGTGATGAGAGTCCTCCATGCTTTCCACCTGATGACAAACATTTGGAAAGTTGGGTCCCATGTGATATCTTTGAAACCCAGCTTTTTGAAGAAGATTGTTTTGAGCAGAATGAGGAGTGTAGATAGGGACTTGATACCAGTGATGAGGCATCTCTCATATTCGACATAGATGGCGATGATGATTATTGGACTTTTATTGAAAATCCAACTTATGATATTTTTGAAAATATTTTTGAGAATCTCATCTATGATGTGTCCAGCGAGGGGAGTGTTTATTCCGAGACTTATGAAAGTTGTAAAGAAGAACAATTAGAGTTTTCATATGATCAGTCAGAATTGTATATGAGTATCTGTAGTAAGGACTTGAAAAAGCAGTGCAGTGAAGAATCAGATGGGATACAAGTAGTTAAATTTTTTTCTCAACCATTGTCTTCACATATGGATGTTCCTTATGTTTTGGAGCATCTTGGGGATTATACAACAAGTTATTATTTGATAAGCCTTGATGATCAACATGATGGAGTAGTCGACCTGCCGCATCATCTCGATTTGTATATCAGCGCTATCCAGTGATGGATGGAAGCAGGTTGCACAAGCACCTACCAGTTTGGGAAGAAGTTTGACGACATTATTCATGCCTATGATTCCCCATCCAGCCCGCCCATTCTGGATCATCATGCAGGTTTGCATTTTCTGGAAATTATGTCCTTACTTTGGTTGGTAACTAAAGACAAGGCAAAACTTTTTTATATTAATAAAATGCGTAGGTGGCTACACTGGATTTATGATTACACCTAACCTTTTGTGTATCATACTTAGAGTAGGAAAATAAGCTCCTTAAAGTGAGCGTTTACTTTAGCATTTTCTTTATGTACTTAGAAATAAATAAATTTTTCAGTGAAGTTTTTCTTTGAATAAAGCAACTTTTGGATCATTGGCTATTTTTCATAAAACTTGTGCTACTAAGGTTTTTTTGTCAAGTTGAGATGTTTTTACAGTATATGGAAACCAGAGATTCTGGGGTTCTCGTATGCTCTCCTTGCATGAGAGATTAAATCGAGCACACATCTCACAGTTGGAGCCAGATGTTATTCACTAATTTTGCACCTAGTTGGATTCGCTGAAGAGCCGTCATTTGACAAACATGACAAATGTTTGATTCCAGTGTATCAGTTGATCCGTCTTCATGTCTAGCAAATATTGGCTAGCCAATTTTTCATTTGAATAATTTTGACCATGGCCCGGCGGGGTTTGTAATAAAATGTGCTAGTAGGTTGTTTTGATTGGTTCGGTCTCCTAAGACGTAGAATTTCAACTAAGGTATTCCAGGAAGTTTTTTGCCCTTGACAATTATTCTTTGCCTATAGCTGAGTATAATTGACGAGGTTTTCTCCCGCTTCCTTCAAAGCTGGAATGCTCGATTTTGAATTCTGGGCCTTAGGGGGTTATTAGCGCCCAACTAAGTGTTTATAAACCTACTAGGCATTGTTAGAGCAGAGCATGGTCTTGTTCTAAGTCAATAGGACATTTAAAAATTTTCCAAAATTTTTTTACCGGACGGGTTAAAAAATTATTTTTTTATTTTTTTATTTCCCTAAGTTTTTTTATTAAGTTTTCCATAATTTAAATGGAAAAATCCCGTTTGTAATAAGTTAGTCATCCGGACCCCGTTTTCAGTGATTGAAGGCTCTAACCTTAAGCCAAAAATCATTTTTGATCAGCCAACCAATTAGATCCAACTTTCAAATCATCAATCGGACACATAACACTCATTTGGTCAGTCAGTTGAAGTATCAGAGTGTCGCAGTTGAACTATCAGTCAAAAATTTGCCCTCTTTGGTCAAATCCGTTTTTGGTTGAAGTGTGGATTATCTATTGGTTGGGTGATCATTACAAGGGAGGATGAGCCACCTCAACCCCCCCATTACTCCAACACTCAGTTACAACTCAGTTGCAGCTCAGTTCAACTCCAAATCATCATGTCGAGCTCATTCAATTACTCCGGTGTTACTCTTAGTTTGGTTTTAGGGTTTTAGCTTGATCTCATTGTATAAATAGAGGCTCCTTCAACTCTATTTGGATGGAGAGTTTGGCATAGAAACTCTGTTGGATTTTGTAAGCTTCTTTTGTTAATAAAATATTGAGACTTTGGAGGTCATTTGATGGGCTTTTGCCATTGTGTCTTCATCCTATGTGAAGTAATATCTCTTTCACCCTACCCTTGTATTGCAATTTGATTATTATGTTTATTGAAGACTAACAATCTAGTACTTAGGCTTCTAATCAAATCTGCATTGAGTGTTTGTGTCTTCAGGGATTGCATCTAGTAGGAGCTTTCGGCACCTAATACCTTCACCATACAAGTGTTCCATTATTAATATATTTTGTTTGCAGGGTTGCAAGCGGTTCCAGATCTTTCTTGCCTTCTCCAACAAACTTCAAAAAATTCTCTTGGTTACATTGGTTACTAAAAGTGGATCTCTATTTTCAAGGTTCTATCCTATCTCTTTTCCACTTTTATAGAAGTTATCAAGTAATTTAAATCTTTATTTCAAGCTTGCTAGGCTTCTACTAAGTTAGATCTAGGCTTTCTATCCTTAGATCTATTTTTTCAAAGTTAGATCCATCTTTTTAAAGGCCCACTTTTAAAGATCTAGTTTCATTTCCATTTTTGTAAATCCATCTTTCTTTCTGCCTTGGACAACGTGCACGAGTTTTCTCGAAAAACGTGCAAATTTTCCACTTTTAGGCTTGCTGGTTTTTTCTGTGTTTTTTTTTTTATTTTTCTCTTTTTTGTTTTAATTCCAAAAATTCATAAAATCAGAAAAAATTTCGAATTTTTTTTAAATTGACTTTTTCTCAAAAAACGTGCCATTTCATGCTTGCTGTTTTTTGGCTGATTTTTGACATTTTTCTGCTATTTTTCAATTCTGGAAATTAGCATAAAAATAAAATAAAAATTCGAAATTTTTTTCAATTTTTATTTTTTTTTATTTTGATTTTTTCTCGAAAAACGTGCCATTTCGTACTTGCTGTTTTTTACTGATTTTCTGCAATTTTCTGTTATTTTCCAGATTCTGGAAATTAGCTTAAAATGTTAAAAAATCTTTAATTTTAAATTCGCAAAAAGTCTCAAGTTGTTTCGTCGAAAATCGTGCATTTTACATAAAAATCGGTGAGCTTGCCTGGTTCGTTCCAGGTTTTGATTTTAGGTCTCATTCATTTGTTTGAGTCTTTTGTTTCATCTCATACGGCACTTGTCTTCTCATCCACTTAATCTTTTCAAATCACAAGTTAAATTTTGTTTCCTAACACTCTTACTAGTCCTTGTTTAGAGCTCTTATCCACAGGTGAACTAAGAGCAAAACCAAGCAAGAAAGAGCAAGCAGAACTAGATCCAAAGACAAGGATCCAAAACCAAAAAGAAGTCATTCTCCTTTGTACAAACTCATAAGAGTTTTTCATTTTTACTTAAGGTAGTTCTCAAAAGTCCTTACAAGGATTAAATTCTCAGTATGTTCTAGCAAGAAATCTCTCTATAAAATTTCTCTGGGTTTTACCTCACAGAGGTGAGGGTTTTGCCCTGGGCTTGGCCCTAAAATTTTCTGTGTTCTCATGTATATTTTTATCTTCAGCTAGATTTTGATGCATGCATATGTATTTATGTTCTAGTTATCAGTAGATGTGCTATTGAGAAGTCTAGCAAATCATAACTCAAATGAGCAGTAAATCTAGTTTGCATGTAAAGTGTTTGACGAAATGTCACAATGAGATGTTGATATTTTAGTCAGATTTTTAACATAAGTCATTCTCCTTTGTACAAACTCATAAGAGTTTTTCATTTTTAGTTAAGTTAGTTCTCAAAAGTCCTTACAAGGATTAAATTTTCAAGGCATTTGTACTTCATTAATAAAACAAGGCTAAGTGGGATAAGGCCTCCCATACTTGGGTTTTCTTCCCCATTTGGGGAAGAGTGTTTTTGTTCTTAGCTTAAATTTAGTTCAAGTACTTAGAGTAGTTTCATTTTTTGCAAAGTAGATACTAATTGTTAGTTTAGTCATCTCATCTTTTGTTTATTTGAACTACATCATCTTGAGGTTCTTATTTCAAGCTGCTTGTCTTTTAACAAAGAACTAAAGTCTCTTGAACTTGCCATAACACAAGTCAAAATCACTCTCTGTCGGAGAGCATTCCCACTGCATTATCCTTGCATCAAGCATATAGTTTAGTTAAAGTCTCTTGAACTTCCATCATAAGACAAAGTCAAGAGCGCTCTCTGTCGGAGAGTTGAACTGTGTGCTCCTAATAATAAATTCTTTCCGATTCACATTTCCCCACTTAAAATTTACTTCGTTGCTATCCTTCACCTAGTATGCTCTGCCGACCCTAAAAAGTTGGACTTGTACTCAGAACGGTGATCGGATTTGTTAATCTTGCAAGTGATAACATAATAAAACTTTGACCCCATAACCAACGCACCGGCGTTGTCTCGATAAATACTTAGGTAGTGGGCAAATTTCAAGTGTGGGCGTCAGGCAACCCAATCTAGACACTTGTTGGTTAAATTTTTTGAACACCTAGCTTGTGATTCCAGATAGGTCTGTCATGTCTTCGAACGGAGCCACTGAAAGTATTTCCGGTTAGGTTTCCTAGACACCTTAAGCAAGATCATCTTTAAAATCCTTAAAATTTACCAAGAGCACTTGCACAATCTAATATTCACTGGTTTAATTTCTAGATGTATGTTTAATTCTCTGGCGCATTTCAGCGTCATTGACTCCATAAGGCACTGGTCCTTGTTTTAATTTGCATAGTCATTTGATCAATTGTCTATGGTTTGTTATAATTGCTATAACTGAATGCTTAATTGAAGTCTAGAATTTAAACTTATCTTTTAATCTCTTGTTGCAACTTGGATTGCTCTTTGATTTTGTATCACATTTATAACAAGTATAACACCTTCAAATCATAATAACTCCTAAACAACACCCATCCGCATCCGCAACCTTTAAAGAACACTTTAACAACTCAAGAGCCATAGAAACTCCTTTGTAGGGACTACCCCCCTTGTCTTCGTTAGGAGTTAGCATAAACAGAGGAGCTAGGAGTAGGTGACAGTACCTAGCTCTGTGCTTGCCCCCAAGGTCACACCTCTCCCACTTTCCTAAGTGAGGAGAGGACTTTCAATTGATTTCTGCTGCTGGTGTGCAATCGGCGGACAATAGACGTCACCATTTCTTACACTATATCAAAGTTTGATTTACAATTTAAAAGGTGTGGATGGGCCCCAATCCAACTCACCAACCCTCCACATGGCAACGTGAGGTCCACTTCACCCTCACGTCACTCTCCACTTATACCAAAACGTGACCATCTCCTTTGAAACAATTCGTAAACACCATGATATACAAATGGCTTGTATTAGAAAGATATGTCATGGTTTTCAAATAATATAATATATTGGAAGGTTCCACCTCAATCCCATTCACCACATCCTTCACATCACTCTTTCATCACGTCACCCTCATGCATTAATTCGTAGCTTCATTCTTTATCCAAAGTTTAAGTCATATTACACTTAGAAAAGGATCACATTAGTTGTTGTGACATCATGCCATGTCACCTCACCTTTAAAATATCAATTTTTGACTTTGATTTTGACTTTTTAATTTTTTGGATTTTATACAATTTGTCTATTTTTAGTAGTAAAATGCCATCTTGATGCATTTTTAGCCGAATGATGAATTTCAGGATGCTCTAGCTGCCTTACCGATGGTGAAAGTGGCCCCTAGGGTAAAGATGTTGCTCCGGGATTGAAAATGAGCCCAACCATGTCGAAAACAGACTTTGAATCATCCATTTATTACATTTTGAAGTTTCTCATTTAAACCATTAAAAAATGGCTTAAAAAATAGAGAAAATTATTTTTTCTCGGGAAAAAACAAAACTCTAGCGGGACCTAGTACATGTTGATACGACTCAATCGGAATGCCTAGCATGACAAAAAACACTGACGCGAAGGCTCTAATAACCTCCCAAGGCTGAAACATCAAGACAACTACCCCAGCTTTGGAGGAGCGAGTGAAAACCTCAAAAATTATTGGTTGTTTGTTCAACAGCCAATAATAACCAAGGAAAAAAACAATCTGGGCTAGTCGGCTTGATGCCCAAGTCCGGGAAGTCGAGCCTTTTATAAAAATTTAAATGCTAGGACTTTTTTTATAATTTCCCTAAGGGGGTATGAACATGTATTTTACAAAAAATAAGCAGTTCAGCAAAAAACTAGCTAACTCTGGAACACACTGAACTTCTGAACTCTGATCTTGAACAAGTGTACTTGTTCAATGCTCTGGCAGCTCACCAAAAAATCCACTAAGTGCAAAATTAGTGGATAACAAGTCCCTTAGGATTTCGAAGTTTAGGGTTAGATTTGGAAGTGGATGGGGCAAAGTGATCGGAATTTTTTTGCTTACCCATAGATGCTACATTCTGCTCAGCCATCTTCGCATTGAATTGGGCAATCTTCAAGTCATTGGGATTCTTATCCTTTAAGTTATACCCTAACCAACCTTCAAAAGCATTCAAATAATGAATAACCATTGCTTGGTCCTTGGGTCTAATCTCGTTAGGGATAATTCCTACAGTCTTATCAAATCTTATGTTAAACTCATGGACTGTTTCATTTTCCCTCTTCTTGATGTCAAATAGTTGATGTAAGAGGAATTTCTCGTCTAACTTGTGAGACTAGTCACTATTAAGCTTTGCGACAAAATTGTCATACCCATTGATGGATGAGGCAAGCAATCTGTCAAACCACTTCCGTACATCTCCTTCCAGAGAATGTAAAAGGCCCCTCATGAAGACATCTTTATCAAGTGCTCCATATGCTTCCATATGTTCCCATACTTTGTCAATGTGATCCTCAATGGAGATAGCTGATACTCCATCAAACTTGGGAACCTTTTCAAAATACTTATCAGGCATGTATGGGGGGGCCCTGGGATCAAGGAAAAATCTAAAGGAGATGGCTTAGCCTTCCTTCCAAAAATCCTAGGGTTTTGTGGAACATTTTGATTTCCACTAGTGTTTGTTCCGACCATTGGACTAGATGAAGCTGAAGGAGACCCCAAAAGATGACTCGGGAAGGCAACAAGACTAGAAATCTTCCAAAAGAAGTTTGAGGAGCTTTCTTTAGTTTTCCTGCAGTTCCTTGTGTAAGTTGTAGGGATCTCTTCAGGATTTACAAGATGCTCTAAGAACTTAAGATTAATACGTTGGGTACGGTCCTTAGAGGAGTCGCGGGGTAGAGTCGCCAAGTGAGCCACACAAGTAATTCACGGAAAAGAGATATGGCGTAGGGAAAGGTGAGGTATGTCGAACCAAGGTAGGCCTCTGCCTCCTTAGCAACGACGCCAAAATGTTATCACCAAACTTGTAGTTGCCTCTATGAGGTAGATCCATAATGGATGGTAGAGGGATGAGCAACTAAAGAGGTGGAACCAAGATAACATCGACTCCCAAATGGATGGTTGTCACGCCAATCGAGGCAATCTTCACTTGATGTTATCTTAGCCCAAGACAACAATGGGGGAGACCCAAATCTACTCCCGACAGGAGAGATCAGACCTAAACACCAGATCAAATCAAATGGAGTTGAAGTGCGTAAGGTGTAAGATGGAGGAAACCCTAGATCTATGGATGACGTCACTAGGTGAACTAGGGTTTGAATCAAGGTTTATGAGATGTGAGATTTGATCCAAGCTCAAGACATAGGTGACCTATAAGCCCAATACTAGATCCGGGTTCAAGGCAGTAGCAAAAGATTGAGATATCCACTGCTTTGGGAAACATGACCAATGCAAGGAGGGCAAGAACATGATTGGGGCTATCTAGTACCGATGGATAGACTCGAAAGAAGGTATGACAATGTTAGAGCACCTGATCCATAAGGAAAAGGTCAAATCGCAAGAGAAAAAGGCAAAAAGAAGGGTAGAGCTAGGGTTTGGAGACCAATGCCTTGGGATTTGGGCCAATGGAGTCCATTTTAGCCTAGCGTTGAGGAAGACCCACTTAGGGTTTGACCTGATCTACAAAACCCAAAAATGGTTTTCCCCGAGATCAAGCGGTTTGATATATAATATTTTTTTATTTTTTTAAATATTTAGGGTTTTAAGATGAAAATGAGAAATGCCAATGGATTGAGATCTAGAAAAGAAACACTAACCTGTAGATCTTACCTGGAAAACCTTGTAGATGCCTTGATGGTGATGATCTATGTTGTCTCGATCAATATGAGAAGATTTGAGGAAGTTTCTATGTTCGATGTTTTGCCCCAAGAAGCCAATGCGCCCTCTCTCCTGCACAACAAACGTCAACCATATCAGATTTGTTGTTTCATGAGAAAAGAACAGATGCTACAGAAAAATAAGATGAAATCATAGCTCACATTGATACTAATGAAAACCCCCTGATACAAAACACATCCAAGCCAATCGAGTTGAGGAACCCTTGCAAAAACACCCAAGTTGAAGTCGCCCTCCTGTAGACAAGACAATGTTTCCCGAAAAATATATAGATCTCACAACAAATACCCAAATGCTAGGAAGCAATATATTTTCCAATCACCATCTAAAAACACCAGATGCAAAGAAGATCCAAAAATTTCCACAAGAATAGTTTTCTATTATCCAGATCCAAGAGCCAAAGACCCCTTACAAATGAGAAGCTCTCTCCTTTAAATATGAATGAGAGAACCAAAATCATAACCACTTTTCAAATGGGTGGCTAAGATTTAAAGATCCAAATGTTCTAATCAATGGTTGAGATGAGCTCAACATAAAGTACATGAATCAATACAATAATATAATACAAAAATGGACCAAATCACCCTAGGAGAGGGGATCCTACTAAATAAAAGTAAATGAAGCTCATGTGGGTCTAGGGAGTGTTAACTAACTCCCCTAGGGTGTCCCCATGGCACAAAAATAATATAAATTTTTAACTGCAAAATAGTGCCTATGAGGAAATCTTGAGCCTCCAAAAGCTCCAAAAAATAATAAAATATGCCCGAAACATGGATGTGGGCCCATTTGAGTGCTATAACTGCCAGAGAGGGCGTGGAAGACATCACACTCATCATTAGAACTCATCACATGCCATTTCCTTGCCTCAGTGTCCCAAATCGAATTCTTCAGTAGCCATTTTAATTATTTTTTATTTGCCTCGAGAAACGTGATATGCCAAAATTTGCCTCCTAGGGTGCCTGCGTTATCCAACTGAGACCACTAGGCTCTCTCGAAGGGGGGTAATATGGTGCAAACAAATGGCTAGACCCCACCTTCCTCATACAACGCCCTAGGAGATCCAAGAAAATCATCTCCCTGCTCAAACAGGCCATCCAGTATGGCAAAACTGCACCAGAAAGGTACACCGAGCCAAATCATCTCTGCAATTGCCCGAAACTGAAAGCAAGCTGTCTCATTGGATTCAGGGAGTCCAAATCCATCAAAGGTGTATACTCATACACCCTATAGGTCTCTGCATGATCATCTACAATATCCAATATACCCAGGTAGACAAAATAATAATCTGTAAATGACCATATAATATAAGTCAGGCTGACATCCATCCGCTGCAAGTGTTCAAAAGTTAAGACATGCTCTACAAATCATTCAAGTAATAATCATAACAAGTAGCACTCATTTCCCTAGCGATCTATCAACCAAATATATAGGGTTTACATTTATTAACTATAACTCAGTCCAGACTTTCAAGACCATACTCACTTCATAGTTGTAACCAATTTGCTAGTGCAGAGTGAAGGCTAAGATTCAAAGGCTAGTTCAAAGGATGACTACCGAATTGTCATTGTGACACTTCGGATATGGAAATGGGATACTCACTCTAGCATATGTAGGACAAACAATAACACAGGGGATGGCAGTGTCTCACAAATGGATAAGCTACTTCAGAGGTGCTTATTAACCTTGACAAATGATCACAATCCAAATCAATACAATTAAGGTCGACAATCTTTGGATATAACTTTTAAGAACCATTGCTTTTTTGGGCCCTTGATTTTCCATAGCCTTGGTCCATGTATTTATTACACGGATTTTATTATTGAGGCTTCATGGATTCATGTATGTTTAAAAACACTACTTTTCATGAATGTTTTAAGATATTCATTTCAATGTACTTCAAAGCTAATTTCATTAGGCTTTCCTTTCATTCATATATGTTTAAAAACACTACTTTTCATGAATGAGATTTTTCACAAGATATTCATTCATTTCCAAATACATTGTATTGATGGTAGCGCTACTTGTTTCAGGTTTAGCCAACACAACCTAGGAAACTCAGCGTCGAGACACAAATAAACAGGAAGCTTGTCCAACAAAGAGGCTCTAGTGGAGAAAGGTCCTCCATGCCACAAGTCAAGTAGTGGGTCGGATCGGAACAATAACTGGAAGGTAATGGATGGGTGGAGACAGTGAATAATGAAACCAACACTAGCAAGCCAAAGTATGGTGGGAATGACTACCTCTATTCTACCTAAGGAGGGTAAAACCAATGAGTATAGATCAAGAACTTCCAGGTCTGAGTAGGGACATCAATACATAATATCAATACATCCAAGTCCTCATATTTATATGTCTGCTAGATCATGACACTAAATGCTAGTACATGTCACAAGAATGAGTATAAGAGCAATGATAACCATAACACAAAATAATATAAGTTGAGTCATAAACATGTAAATAATTCATCTGAATCAAGATCTGTCCAATGAGAAAACATTGATGCAAATCTGGGCACTACTAACTGCTCTGCAAATGGTTAAATGACTACATCAGTTCTCATATCTGAGTGTCCTGAGACTCATCCATGGCATGGGAGAGTACTATAGTCCATCAATCAAATAATGACATCATAAACGCTCATCATAAGGTAGCTATCTGAAAAATGTACTGGAATCTGACAAATAGTATATGGTAGCCCGACTACTATATATGTAATAACAGGAGGTTCAACTATTGTACAAAATAGTTGGTAACAACTGACACTTTAGACCCAGTGAAAACACAGAGCCAAGGGGGCGTCCCTATGACCAAGAAACCCTAAAACAAGGAAAATGCACGGATGACCGAGGGAAACTTGGTGGGATCTCTTAGTATAATGGTTAATCAGAGTTTAGAACGAGTACCAAGAGATTTCGAGCATCCAAGTGAAAAGCCCCAAATTTACCCTAGGCTTTTATGCATAAAATTGGGATCTAGGAAAAAATGGTGAGATTAAGTGAAAATGGATACTCAGATCGATTGTTGGATGTAATATTAGTCAAATAAAACTGAAACCAACAATACCCAATTTGCGGTTTATGAAATACCCACTTCACCCAAGGGGGGTGTTTTTCCCTAAGTAGCAGGCTAATGCTTTGGATGGGAAAATGGAGTTCAATTGTGATGAAAATTTAAACTTGGGGGTTTTATGTTTATTTCAAAGTGGGTTTTAAGCTTTATAGCTCGTCGTAGGCGAGAACCTATAGATCTACGAAATGAGGGTTTTAATATAATAGAATGATGAGCAATGGAGAAACATAAAATAAAGGAAGAAAAACTTACCTGCGAGACATACCTGGATCTTGCAGATGAATTTATGAAAAGATGAAGAATGCCACTTTCCAGTCGAAATGAACTTTTTCGAAGAAAATCTTGTTGCTATTATGCCACAACCAGTCACCCTAGTGCCTCCTTCAACTTGCCAGATCAGAGAAAAATCAAGTGATCAGATAAACGAACGAGATCTACAGAATATAGAAAAGAAAGGAATAAAAAATCATAAAGAACAAGATACTCCCTGATCCAAACACCCAGGAGGCGAGACGAAGGTGAGCTGCCCCACAAAAGCGCTCTCTCTCTCTTAGCGCGCCCCCTTTTCCTGCAGATGGGATGGGTAAAGAAAAAAACAAGATGTATCCCGAATAAAGCTTAGTATAGAAGAGTAGCAATGCCAATCATCAGATCATCAAACCATCCACAAGATACACAAAAGAATAATCCGAGACAAAGATCTCTTTATTAAATTCTAGTGTCAAATCTCATCCATTATAATGGGGGGGTCACCTCTCTTAAATAGTTTGAGAGAGCCATAAACCTTAACTCACTTTTACATTCAACGGTTGAGATTAAAACATCATCAACGGTGGAAATCAACAATACACAGATCACAACATGGATCAAGTGACTAAGTCAAAGAAGGGGCACATTTTACTCAAGGACGCCTATCCTAGGTGAAAGTCACAATATAACATAAGATGTGACAAGATAATACATAGGAGGGCGTCACTAGGGGATTAATTCACCCTAGGCCCCTTTACAACTTCATAATACATGATATAACAATGAAATACATCAATGACCAAGTTGAGGGGGTGCCCCTTGGGGGGCTTTCCTCACTGGCCAAGCCAAGATAAAAATAATCTGGACAACTATTGACTGAAAACTGCTGGAGGATTGTCTGGTATGCTGAGACACATCATTTGTCAAAATGCCAAGCCATTTCCTTGACCTAGGAGGCCAAAGCGATTTTTTCAGTGATTTTTCTAGTTCCTTTTTGCTGGTACAATCTTTGGAAATGATAAATCCACCATAACTCTGTCCAAGGTGCAAACTGGGGAAAACTGAATGCTCTAGATGGTCCAGAGGCATAGAAGAATGGTATAAATGACTACTCATACCCCCTAGAACACTACTCTGCTCTAGGAGAACCAATCATACTGCCATCTAGAATAAAATTTGATCATTTGACCAATAATTAAGTGATAATAATTACTTATCAGGAGAACCGGGGCCAAAATTTCAAAAATGAAACCGCAGTATTGGTCCTGGGTATGTCTGGAACAAATATAGACCATGTTGCATTTTGAGTCACTGCCTTGGGAACCGTGCTTGACTTGGTCAAACTGGGTTGACCAGGTCAAAGTACCCAAACTGAAGGTGAGAAACTGTATCAATATGATCTTGTAAACATCCAGGGTAAGAAATGCTCCAATAATGTATATCAAAACCAAACTTGAATCAATTATTCATAATCATGGTGAGAAATAATAATAATAGTAAGATGTACCTGTGCTTCTGAAAAATCTTGGAACTTTATGGAAGTCTGATGTTCATGCCATACTCACAAAGGGTAAACAATGTGCTACAGATGGGTGAGGATGGAGGAACAATGTTAAGGAAAAAGGGAATGACTTTTAACTGACTTCGACTCAGTGATCTATCCGAATGATAAATAATACACTCAACCAAGGTGACATGTGTGTGACAGATAGCAATAGGGAATGGGAGTGTCTCACAGATGGATAAAGTACTTGGATGTGCTTCCCTTAGACTCTAACAAGTTTTCCTTTGCACTTTAATTGCAACATAGTTCAACCTTCAAAGGCAGGTGCCCTGGAAACCTTCTAGGCTCCAGTACTGACAAAGACCCAGCCTTTGCAAGCTAGTCTCACCTTGATTCCTTGTGGGAGCACATGAGCCGAACACTATACAAGGAGTGAGTGCTCATCTTTTGACCATTAACCTTTTCAATACACTTTATATTTCATAAGATAGTAGCCAGCCTACAAGAGCAAGTGTCCTAGAAAGCCTTCTGGGCTCTAGTAAATTACTAAGGCCTAGACCTGCTGCCAGCGAGCAGTCCATAGCCCCAACGGATTCGCCTCTCCCTGCCACCCCTGTGGAGGGTAGATGAGCCTTACATTATACAAAGAATGAGTGCTCAACCCCTTGGCCACTGACTACCTTTTAAACATTTATAACTTTTGCATCCTTTAGATATAGCTTTTATGCGTTCCGATGCTTTAGTGTTTAGCAACACTGTTATGGTGGAGCACTTGTTTTGAGAGATAAAGGGGAACTACCCTGTGAACCCAGCCACACTAGCCAAGCCACATACTTCATAGCCAGAGACACAAATAAACATGGAGTCTATCATACATAGGGATCACAATGGGGAAAAGGATCTTCAATCTCACAAGTCTCAATCAGTCTAAGTCATGGAATAAAATCGAAGGTGGATGAACTGAATGGATGGGGACAAGTGACATGGAACCAACCTAGCACGAAGGTTTACAATTTGTACAAGCATGTCATACGGAACAGTCTTCACATCAAGTCCCTTGATTAGTCATAACACAAGTTAAAGCAACAATAGATATAAGCATAGGTCACCATAATTATCCTAACATGATAAGCATAGGTGTTTGACATATATCATAGAGAAAAATCAAACCAAAATAGTGTATACTTGATCTCACCATATATACCTGTGTCCAACTGATAAGCCCCTCTATAATGTGTGTACCAACTCTGATCTACTGCTCTGCTATAATGAAGTAGATCATCACCAAAAGCATCTCAATGGACCCCTGAATCTCAGTCCTGGCAAGGAAAATCTGATGAACAAGGCTCTGGAATAGCTGAAGTTGTGAAGTTCCATGCTCATACCCCATGTGAAAAATAGCTCGAAATAGGAAAATAGACAAGTCTATATGTTGCATAATGGTAACCCAGCTGCAGAATGTAAGTGTGATAACAGGGGGGAGTCTGTATCTGCCCATTGTATGATTATTTACTTTTTTGCAAGTTTTTAGATTAAGTTAGTTTTAGTTTGATTATAACGCAATCAATAAAGTCTTTACTTTTGTTGGTAGAACTAATCCGGCATTGCTTTACCGAATTACCCAAGAGAATCCATTCGATTGGAGAAAAGATACTCTTTGCAGTAAGAAGTAGTGTAGTTTTCTAGTAATTTATTTTCATTTGATGCATCATTTTTGTGATTTGGTTGTGAAAAGTAATACTAACCCGGCATTGATCTACCGAATTACCCAAAGACCTTGCTCGTTGGGGAAAAGATATTCCTTGCCGTAGTAATTAGTCTCACTGCTTTTATTCTTCTTGTTTTACAAAAACAGTGTTAATAAAATCAACCCCTCCTTGCTTTCTTGATCGCGGTTCACTTGAATCGAAAGAGATCCTTGGAGGTCACTTTTCTTCTTTTAAAAGGAAACCACTTATAAAATCTTTTAGACTTTGTTTTGTATGCTCTGCATCGCTGCGGTTCGTCCAAACAGTTGGCTGCATCAAAAGCAACGTGGGTGACTATATAAATTAGTCTTCACGCCCCAATTAACCTCCCAGGCGAAAATCCAATGCCTCGAATTAATCCGTAGTAGTGGCAAAATCCACAAAGGAAGCAGGAACAATTGAGTAGCGAGCTCAAGACACCGTTAGGCTACACCCTTGTTGGTGTAGTGTTGAATACATCTCAGAGACTCCAACCAGCCCACATATTCCTTGCGGGGAGCCGCATTGGATAACGTTTTTAGACATACTCCTTGTACCTTCGGGTATATTTGGAGTTCTCTTTTCCCCTTAAGTTAATCAACTCATCTCCACATCAATTTAAAACTGACCAAGAGCACTTGCAACATTTTTTCTTTCAACAAAGCAACAACACTTTATCTATTGACTCCATTTTTGGCACTGATCCTTTATTTTGATATAATCATATGTTTCCATATGCTCTATATATCTTGATCTATATTCTGTTGTGATTTAAATTCTGTTGCAAAATCTTGTGTTAAGTATTGACTTTCATCAAAATACTAAAAAATTCAATCTTCACCATCATCGCACTAAAGCCTTAACAGCCTTAGAAACTAATAGGGTCTACCCCCCTTGGTTTCGTTAGGAGTTGTCATAAACGGAGGAGTCAAGAACAAGCCGACAACCTTGACTCGAGACTTGCCCCCAAGGACACAACAAGTGGCTTGAAGATTTCTGCCACGTTCCCCCTCCAGGGGTGTGAAAGGCGACAACACAGTGAATCACATATAAACTCCTAACAACCATCTCATCCATAACTTAATAAAATCTAGAGCCTTAGCAACTCTTTAATAGGGACTACCCCCCTTGGCTCCGTTAGGAGTGGCTTAAACGAAGGAGTCAGGATCAGGTGACAGCACCTGACTCGAGACTTGCCCCCAAGGACGCACTTAGCAGCTTGAAGATTTCTGCTATGCTAACCCCCCTAGGTGTGTGAAAGGTGGCAACATGGAGCTTTGAGATTTCAGGGGTGACAGAGGGATACAACTGAGGCTTCTCTCTAATTTTCGGGTGTTTAGCTACTAAGGAAATTTTGGTGGAGGAACAATTGAATATATAGCTCTGATTTGCATGTGAGTGCACTGAGAGTTTTACTTGGCTAAAGGAAAATTTTGATGGCAGTAGACAGTTTCGGTGACAGCAGACAGTTTCGATGATAGAAGATAGCTTTGGTGACAGCAGACAGTTTCGATGGCAACAGACAGTTTTGGTGACAAAAGACAGATTTGGTGGGAGTAGATGGTTTCAGTGGCAACAGACACGATTTCGGTGACAGCAGAAAGTTTCTTTTTGTTCTATAAAGTTTATATCAGCAGAGAGATGATAAAGTTTTATGTGCAAGGGTTTGAGGACACCCTAAGACTTGGTTTGACAAACTGGCAAGCAGAGTTAAGCCCTAATGACATTTGTTGATCTACTTTTTTACTAAGCTGAGGTTTGACTGGTTGGCATACACTTTACTATAAGCAAATATTTGATATCCTGGTATGAGAAATATATGAGCAGATCTCTTGATGAATGGCATAAGCAACAATTGTTTTTGTGGAAATAAGTGGTTTTAGATTTGACAGGTTGATGACAGGGAAAGTGAGCAGCAGTTAATGAGTGGCAACAGTGTCAGATTGAATTGGATGTATTCTTGATGACTTGACATGTTTGTAACAATAGGTTGATGATGAGCAGAAGTTGTTTGATTTGTGATTAAGATATTGAACAAAGTTGTTTTGGATTTACATCATACTGCAAGCAAAATCTTGCAACCTTGGGGATTGGATTCCTCAACCATTCTTAGTTGGAGCTAAGAAATCCAAGCTGAGTCCTGTCATAAGAGTTGGTGTTCTTCTTATCAGTTGGCATTGATTGTAATTGTGAAGATTGAAGTCTTCCATTGCAAATAAATAAAGTTTATTTTACATATATTCTAGTTTACCTTACATATATTAATAGAAGGTGAAAAAGGTTTAAATTGCTCACACACTGATTCACCCCCCCCCCCACCTCTCAGTGTGGCCATTGTGTCCAACAACACATTAAAGGGGCCAAAAATTTACTCTGACCTCATCTGCCACTGCAAAGCTAGTTTGTCGCCTATTACAGCTCCAAAGTGATTACAAAGCAAATACTCTTAAATTCTTGCAATAAAATCCTGGCAAGACAGAGTGAATTCCGGGTGCATTTAGTCTATGGAAAGGCCTCAGTTGGCTATTTTAGCTTCAAAACGATTACAAAGCAACAACTGTTAAACTCTTGTAATAAAAATTAGCAAACAGAGTGAAACATACATTTAACTTACCTGCCCTATCTTCAAGGTTATTAATTTTCTCAAGGCAACAAGAGCTATCAATAAAGAATGACAAGTATAAAGATGTATATCAGACAAATTTTACAGACATCTTAGAAAAGAGTTATTTAGGATAGAATGGAAGGAAAATAACTTCTCTGAATGGGGCCTACCCTTCTTTTTCCCAGAATACACCTAGTATAAAAAAATAAAACAATCATTCCGGAGTCAAGAAAGAGCCTACCAAAGGAAGAAAACTAGATAGGTGGGCTTTATTGGTTGTTACATCAATGACATTGATCCAAAGGATAGGTGGATGCATACTTCACAGTGTTTGGTCCATTCAGCTGTCTTATAAGCTACGAGATTTTGCTTGGCTGATTATCTACCAGGGGATGCCCTCTGAAGGCATATTGGCAAATAGTGGGTTTTCTGATGGACTCTGTCCTGTTTGTCTTCGTTCTGAGATGGTGAAGCATATTTTTTTCAGAGTACCAGTTTTCTAGGAGCTGGTACACGTTCATTCATGACTATTTCTTGGTTCTCTTTCAGAGTCGGGTTTATTGGCATACAGCATTGTTTGATGACTGCTAGTCTGTAGCTATCCAGTTCAATCCTTCTTCATTGGGATTTGACACTGCTCAAAAGTTTTGCTTTGTTCACCTTCTATAAGTTTGTTTTTGAGTCTGAGGTTAGCTCTCTGTCCACATTTTGTGCTATGTGGCATGATGAGGGATCACCAGTTATTACTTATTAGTCAAGGGTGCTTTGCTGATCAAGGAAGCTCAAGTCTTAGACTCTGTACTCTATTTAGACTTTATTTCAGAGCAAGTTAACCTTTGGAAGAGGATATACGGTGCAGGGTATATACTCTTCCACTTTTGTTTTGATTTCTACAAAAATAAGACGTAGTTTGCAAGAAAAAGAAAAAGATATGCAATCACTGAAAACAGGACTTCAGTTTTAATTTCCATTTTTTGGAGTCAGAATATTTAATGTGGTAGACAAAAAAAATCAATTAGGAATGTTAAGGAAATATATCTCTCCATTGCACCCTTTCTGTAACAAGAGTTAGATTAAGAGTCTTGACATCTAGAAATCATTACAAATAAAGAGGCAAACAAAAACTTCAAATTTAAAGGCACTGATAATATCTCGTGCTGAAATGACCAATATATGACAGGATTATTGCTTAACATGCACATGCATTATCAAAATGTTATAACCTAATAGAGAACATAATATTAGTTAGAAATAGTGAAATGGTATCTCACTAGTCTATTTCATACAGAAACTGGTGAGAGCAAACCAGGAAAGCAGCAAATAATATCAAACACAAATTTGAAAATAGACATGAGTCTTTGTACAGTTGTGCCATTCATGAGATTGAAGAGCATTTCAATAAAATTGTACTCAATTTTAGCATTGAACAATAGTACAAAAGGGCTAGTGTTTTGACGAAAGCCCTAATAATGTTTTCATAGATATACCGCTGAGACCAAACTGGGGAAGCAGCAATTGCCAAATAATATCAAACCCAATTTGTAATTTCTTTTATGAGACAACATTTACCAGACATAAACTTATGTACAGTTGTAGCCTTCATGAGCATTGAAGACCAATTCAATAGTATTGTACTCAGCTATAGTATTGAACAATAGTTCAATAGGGCGAGAGTTTTGATGAAAGACCTAATAATCTTTTGGCTTGCATAAAATACATCTTTACAAGATGCAAAAATGAGACATTAGGAATGAGAAATCATCCTTTTCAACTTGTCAGTGTGCTCATCGTTAGTAATATGCAATTCAAGACGGAGTCTGGTCAACAAATCGTCGCGTTCCCAGGTTAAGTGACCCTGCGATTGAGCATAAAAGGCCTCTAACACAGAATGATATGCCAGTAACTCTCTGTCATGTCTTTCTAGCCTTTGCTTTTCCATCACGTTCAAAGGATTATTCCTCTGAGTCTTGTTGTCAAGCTCAGTTCTAGAAGAGCCAAGTTTTCCTCTCCTGGTACAGATTTCAGCAGTAGTCTCAATGTATTCTAAGTTTCCAATTTGAATCTGATCCATGGCTTTTGTTGGCTCTGTATGTTTAAATCTTTTGACATCATTACTTCATGCATCTTGAATGCCTCCATACATCAAGTCTTTCCTGCTATCATGAACATACACTCTTTTGACTCCTTTGGAATGAGGAGCAAGTGAATGCCTTCTCTCATTTGGTTGCACATTATTACTCTAATTCTGAGATAGGGCTGCAGCATTCTTTAATATGGCATTTCCATGATTAAATGACTTGTGCCTTCTTGAATCTCTATATCTAATTGCTTGGATAGAGCATTCTTCAACGTCTAATGTTTCCCTGTTTTCTATCCAATCAGAATGCCTTCTCTGCTTCTTTACTTCATTTTCTTCAAATTGCCTTTGAGATTGTGCATTAGCTTGCATACCCGAAGGACATGATGCTATAGAAGACATACCACTATCTGCATCAATGGGATATTTTTCTTCATATATGTGATTGCTTGTTTGCTGCAGGAAAGGGAAAAGAATACATCAGCCATTCCATTAGTGAAGGACTCAGGGTCTCTCCAAGTTCACTAAACAATATAAATAACTTACTAATACAAGTTATCAATGAAATAACTAAGAAAAATAATTTAGTTAAATAAAAAATTTGCAATTCAACATCTGATCTTTCCTCTGCACCAGAAGTTGTTAGTATTTGCACAGCAATGTAAGGAGAAATGCTTATCTTAAGTATACAACATTCTACAATGCAGTAAGAACAACCAACCCAGCTTGTTTAATAGATGTTCATCCCTGTATAGTGATTGGAAAACAAACAAATCTACATGGATAATGGGCAATTAGGTCTATGCCATCTTGTAAAGCCCTAACTCAACTCGAAACAAAAAGAAATTATAATTGAAAAAAGTACTGCAAACCCTACTTGGCAATGTTGGGAGTAATGCCTAACAACAATCTACAATGTAGTAAGTAGAAAAAACCGTAGTTATCTATTACATGTCCACTTTGGTAGATGGATAAAAATGAAGCTTAATCTACAAGAAGAATGGACAATTACATATTTAACATCTTCTAGAATCCTTGCTCAAATTATTAAAAAAAGAACAGATAATTTAAGAGAGTACAACCCACCCAAGTTGGCAATTTTGGGAGAAATCCCTATGTTAAGTCCAGAATGATCTATAATGTAGTAAGTAAATCCAATCCTATTGGTCTCTTAGTTGTCCATCCAGAGAGTACAACCAACTGTAGTTGGAAATGTTGGGAGCAATGCCTATGCTAAGTATAGAATGATTGATAATGTAATAAGTACATCCAACCCTACTTGTCTCTCAGATGTCCATCGATGTAGATGGATAAAAATAAAACCTAATCTACAAGAAGAATGAACAATTATATCTATGTTATCTTCTAGAGCCCTGGCTCAACTAGAAACAAAAAGTACTTATACTTTCAGGGTTTGAAACTATTCTGAAACCCTGGAAAATGAATGCATACTATTTTAACAACTATTTTGAGTTTTTGAAACGCATGGCTCAATTAAAGGTAACTAAATGCACTCAAGTTCTAATAAATTGGTGATACTTTCCGTAGACAAGCTGATCAATGTCAGTAAACAATTTTTTTTCCAAAAGAGTCAATACAGAGAGTTAATAGGAAAAACTCATTAATTTACCTCTACATAAGCTGAGGGATGTCCTTCACTATACTTGTATTGGCCATGAACAATAGACTCTCAAGCTCTAATAGAGCAGTAACCAAATAGCAAAACTTGTAAATGGAACTCAAATATACACTAAATATGTTATTTTTACCTGTGAGGGCAACCGAGACCATTTTCCTTCGAGCCACTCTTGAGCATGTCTTAATTTGGAGCAATGATAAATTGTGTGTATGCCAGTTTGAGGAAAATAGATAAGGCAAATCTCAGAATCAGTGAGCATGACTTTGCTGATGATGCCCTGCCACCAACAACCTTTGTCCGAAACTTCAACTACATCCCCGATGGAATAAGTGTAATTGTGGGGTGTTTGAGGAGGAATCGACCTAACTCATGTAAGCGGAACATCTTCATCTTCTGCCAATGGCTGCCCGTCGTGGTCAGGGTGGTGGTGGTAATGTACCTTGTAACGACGCCCTCGCCCACGATCATAGGCGACGACAACGGCTGCTTCAATCCAAGCACCATCTCTCTGTACCTCCACCTTCGTTTCTTTCCCCATCCCACTGATTGTCAGTGTATTCCAACAAAAACCACAACCCAGGTGTAGAGCACTATAATTCGACTATAGTTGAATAAGATCGACAACAGTAGAATTCTCTTGGGTTCGCTGGCACAGTGAGTCAGACACTCCTACGATTAGAGTATCAGCAGAGTAAAAGCTGCATGAAATGAAATATCCTTTGTTTGCATGGCGTGGGTTGGCAGGATTTATATTTGTAGACTGCCACACTACCATCCGCCACCATATACAATCTCAGCTGGTTTTTTGTTACAACTCGTTACTTTGTAAATAAGGCAATATTGGAAATATTTTTTCGTTTTAATAACACGTGTTTTTTTCTAATATCTTTATTTGTGTTTAAGGTGCCTCCAAAAATGATAAAATTATATATGGAATTTTTTTTTTAAATTTATTTTTGGTTATAATCTCTCATAAATCTTATAATATATGTAGGTTTCAATGTAAATTTTTTTATAAACATTGGACAAAATGAAAAAGGAAATATAATAGTTATGAATTAAACCATGTCTATCTATCATGTCATCTCATTATTAGGAAACAAAATTTGATATACAAAATGATATCTAAAAAAGAAAAAGGCATTTACATAACTGTATCAACTTCAATGTATCACTCTAGTTAATCTATTTGATATACATGAACTCTATCAAGGAAAAACTATAATGTTGGTTAAAAGACAAAAACCAAATAATAAGCATAACTAGAAGAAACTAGGACCATTTGTTCAAAGGAAACATCAAATAAAAATAAAAAATTGAGTTACTAGTGGTGCCACATTTAAAGGTAAAATTCTGACGTTAATATCGAGATTTAAAGGCTTTGTTTGTTTAAGTGTCGTTTTTTGTGAATTTTCTTCTCCCCTCATAAATGTTCATGAAGATCGACGTAAAAATTAACATTGATTAGCGAAACTTTATGTTGAAAAATGTCAAATTTGACTGTATCTAGACTAGCACATCCACTTAACATGTAACCAGTCAACACCATAGGTCGCAAGTTATTTGTTACTTGTCCTTCATGCTTAGTTGTAATCACTTGTTGTCTATGCCTCAACTCACTATTACCTTCTTTAGTTAAATAGGTTGTCTGTCACTAACGTTTATCCATGCATGAGCTATTTTTACAACAACTACTAGTTATTTTTATATTTCTTTTTTTTAAAATTGTTTATTTCAATTTTTTATTTTTTTATAAGTTGTAGAGATTTATATTAAAACACAAAAAATATTACATGCTTCATGTTTAAACCGCGTGTATCCTCAGTGTCAGGGCACTGGAAAAATATCAAAACATCTTTCATGGACTTACCCTTGGTGAGGGAAACCAAGTCTCCCCAAACAAAACTAAAGTAGAAAGTGGTTGCAACATTGTGTGACAAACCGACTGAGCAAACAGAGAAAACATAGCCAAAAATAGAAAAGCCTAGGGTCTTACGACTTTCGCCAAGGTTATTTGATGATAGGGCATGACTTGTAGTAGTCATCATCTTCACCGGAGAGAGCAGGTTCCGAATCCAGAGGTAGCTTCGCTGCAGAAGGAGGCGCTGACAACAATTGTGATGGGCTATCAGTTTGCCAGCGTCCCTCTTCATTCTACCTTTTTATCTTCACCATGGGCAGAGCTTCTTCCAGGCATCGAGTAGGCCTAGTGCCCTGCTGCTGGAGAGTCTCTCTTGGAAGGTCTGATTGGTCTAGGATTGGGGAAGACGAAGAATTCTGTTGTGTCGAGGAACTACACGAATTGCTAGACGGAGAAGGGGGAGGAGCTCTGTCTCATCCCCAGAGCAGCTAGGAGAAAATGTTTTTCATGTGTTGGTAGTTGGAAAGCCTTTTTCGAAGGGGTTGCGTTGTGCGATGGTGCACCGCCGCCTCCGCTTCCCATTCATCCACAACCCAGTGAACACTGAGTGGAATATGGGCACCATACCCCATAGAGAAGGAGCGTCATAGTGCTACTCAGCCTTCAGCTACTTGACCTCAAGCTCCCTTCGAGTTGCTACCCGTACGAGGTGTAGCACGAAGTCAACACGACATAGTCAGTGAGTGGGTTTCCTGCTTGTTATCCTTGTCACGATTTCTGTTCTGAGAGTTGGTAAACCACAAAGGAATAGAGATTCCAAAGAGAATTCTAAGGATAACCTATTTCCAAAACTGAATTTGTGCAAGGCCATCGTGTAGGTGACTTGGTAGTTGGGCTGAGCGTTGTCGTCCAGTAATGTTTGGTTGTGGGAGAAGTGAACCATAATAGCTAGTACATGTGCGAGATGACTTGTATGCATGTTCAAGTGCCTTCCAAACTGGAATTCCTTCGTCGAGAGGAGGGTTGTGTAAATACTCGGGAGGCGATGGCAAATGTCGCAGGTGGCATTTAATACATTGTCCCACCTACTACCACGTCCCTGCTCGAAACAACCACATCCGAGGTGTTTATTTTGAATTTTGAACGATGCCCATAAAATCAATTTGGACAGTACACTTATCCCATCCTCCTTTAATCTAGGAAAAGCATAGATGGTAATCCACCTCAAATTCTAAGATATAAACACCTATCGGTGTAATAAAATTGATTAATTAATGTTTCTAGAAAAAAAATATATTGACAAATACGTCAGACTTTAGTTGTTTGTAATGGATATTTTTAATGTGTTAAAAAAACATCCAGAAGAAAGAAAACACACACACATCTATACATGTACATAGTTTGACGTAAGTGACATATTATAAGTGTTGGTTTTTGTGTACTTTGACTACATTGTTGAAGTTAGAATTTTCCCTAAAGTAAAATTTGTAAATACCACTTGAATTCTCTATATGTAAAATTCTTCAAATTTATTGTTGTACAAATTTCCTTGTTGAATTTGTTGAAAGAGATAACATTGTCAAATAATATTGGCATGGGTGTTGGTGTGTTCGGGACTTGAATGTAGAGGAAATAATCAAAACAACATTGGATCTCACTAATAATATTGACGTTGATAAATGTGACATGATGAATATAATGATGTTAAAAAAATTGATTACCCCAAAATTCTGTTAACTAATGACTACAAATGTTATTTCCATTGCAAGAAATAAAAAGGCTTAAATAGAAGAAGATTATTAAGAACAAGAAGTTGAAAACATTGTTTATTTCATAACCACTAATAAAGGGGAAATACATTTGATTTCTATTCCAAACATGTCACTTCTTTTATTAGAAAAATTTTCAAATATTTTAATACTTCATAATATTAATTTTACTTCTTTGTTTAGGAGTATAATTACAAAGATATAAAATTTAGGCTCACAAATCAAATAAGAAGGAAAAACTATTTGTTGGAAGACAAAGATCAAATAAGAGGCAAAATTTGGGTTTTTTTTTTTTTTTTGTATCTAGGGGAATCAACAACTGGAGCTAGGATGGTACTCACGTGACACGGGGTCTAGGGATCCATTCCTGCTACCTAGTATACTCCTAGGTGCTCCACACCCGCCGCAAAACATGGGACATAGGTAAATCCGAGTGGGATTGACCTCGTGACCTCCAATTTACAACAAGTGACTTCATAACAACTGAACCACCAATGAGCCACACTCGTGCGGGCTAGAGGAAAAACTTGAATTGCTAGTGTATTGAGGTGGTCATTTCATAGAGAACCATCGTGAGCCCAACCTATTGCTTTATAATTTCATATATGCATCCTTTAGTGTTACGTTTGGTGTCAAATTATGACATTAATATCTATATTTAAAGGTTTTGCTTGTTTTTAGTGTTGACTTTTGTGAATTTTATTTTTTCCATTAAATGTTGATTTAATAGATCAATATTAGAATTGGTATAAATTAATTAAATTTTATGTTGAAAAATATCAAATTTGGCCATATCTCAATAACATTGATTAATAAACGTTTTTTATTTTATTTTTTATTATAAAATAGTATGGAAAATATTGTATACTTTTGATGCTTGTAATGGATATAATGGCTATGTTAAAAATGCATCCACAAGAAAGAAAACACACACACACATTTCTACAAAGTTTGAATTAAGCGGCATATTATGAGTGCCAAGTTTTTTGTGCTTTTACTAGATTGTTGAACTTAGTATTCTCCTTATAATCCAATTTTTTTTAGAGTGAAAATTGTAAATACCACTTGAATTCTCAGTCATATGTAAAATTCTTCGAATCTATTGTTGTTGTATTAAAGCAAGTGTTGAATTTGTTGAAAGAGATAACATTGTCAAATAATGTTGTGGTATTCCATAGATGTTACAGTTCTATTATATATTGGTGTTGTATTTAGTGGTTGGTTAGGACCTTAATTGTGCCAATTGTCATCTATTATACCAAGGAGACCTAGTTTTAAATATCATCTCATCTTGTGCATTTAATATATTTTAAAAGGAGGTTTCCCCTCATATAAGCTTCTTATTCATTCTCTTTATTTCATTTTCAAGGCATGTAATTACTTATTATTTATAATTTTATATTTTTTGGGGGAGGGAACATGGGTGTAGAATAATTGGAAAAAGAAGTGAGGTCACAAGATCAAACCACAACTTACTCATGCCCCATGCATGTGGGTTGTGTGAGTGTACCTAGGGGTATGCCGGTTGTTATGGAGAAAACTTCCTATGGCTTGGGGTGGACCACAATAGGCAATATGACACCAGAAATCAATCCACTTCCAATATGCTAAAGAGATAAATAAGTCTAACACTAAGGGATGAGAAGCGTACCTTATTCCAGACGTTTGTGGTAGATCCTCGTTGAGTTTTCAATCACGCTTGCACCTACATTTCATTCTCAACAACAATGAAACATACAAGCATGATAGATATTAAGTGTTAGAACCTACTCTAGCATATATAAATCCAACACATAATCAAAGCAACTACATCCATGTATAAAAATATTCATAGTTACACATATAATGGACAAGAAATGGATATTTATATTAAATATAAACAAAGATATAAGTGACAAACTCTGTCGGCACCTTGTCGAAATCGAGAAACTGAGTCCTTCAACACTTAAATCCTCCATATCCATAGCAAGCTCACAAGACAATGGCAAGCTTGGGAAGAGCATCAATGGTTGCTCGAAGGAAAAAGTGATGCAGACTCAAGTATGCAAGAATGGGGCACAAATCCACTATAGTTTCTTAGCTCTCACCAGTTCTCCTCTTCTAATGCATCCAAGTATCTCAATATATAGCCCTTCAATATGAAGTGAAGGGTTGACTCGGAGCATTTCTAGGCATATGGAAGGACGATAGTCAATTTATTCGTTACTTGATGAGGAAAACTCCAAATATATTATTTCTTAGCACATTTCACGATGTACGCAGGTCATAGTGGAGAAAGATGCGGGTACATGCGGTATATAAGCTAGTGACCCGCGTATACCAATAAATAAGACTTTTTTAAGGGATTTTTTGGATCATCAAAGTTATACAGAGCAAAGGGGGTCCAAACAGTCTGCATAGGGACATGGAAGGCCATAAATTCGTGATCCACCAAGTGTGGTAAAATCAACTATAACATATGCCCCCTAATGTGTGAGGTTAGAGGGGTGACATTATGGCTGAAATACATTATAACAATCCCTGAAGTGGAGTAATGAATACCCAAGTGGAAAAATTGGCCGCTCATCAGTACAATACAATGATAGGTCTCAACATGTAACTGCAAATATGAAGTGTAGCAGTCCCCAAATACATAATAGTACAATGGCCATGAATAATCATAATAGACATATGTCACATTTGGTCATTGCCACATGCAATATACAGTGAAATAATATCTTCATCCTGAATGAAGACATTTGATGGTACACTGGAATATGGTTATGATAATTGATATCTCATAGATACTGGAACGATCAAGGATGTAGCATATATGGAATTCCACCAAGATCAAAGGTCTTCAACACAAATCGCCACTAGTACGTGTCCCATCACATGAATAAAGGTGTCGAGGTCGAACATGATGGACCATTGTCGGATTACCGGTTATTGATGTATATCGTTAACAGATGCGAGATATCCCACCGATAATGATAATGGGAATTAAGGTACAAAGTGCAATCAATCAAGTGTGAATAGATGCACTGAGGTCGAACACTTGAGAGTGTCCATCGATCAGGGGACATTGATGTATTCCCAAATATGTCGATGGCGAGATAACCTGCCACTGACGACTACAAGTCTCAAGGCACTCAATGGAATCTAGATCCCTATTCCATAATAAATGATTTGAAGTAGATGGAATGGAATCCATTGGAAGGAGGACATTAAGGCATCCCACATCAACCAACACGAGGTACACAACAACACTAGATAATTTGGAAGAACTCAGACGAACAAGATGTGCACGAACCAGTAATTGTATCGGGAATGGACTACATGGAAGGAAAATATGTTGAGGAGTGGTTGACTCATGCTAAAACTTCCTTCGATCAAGAGCATAAGGAAAATGGAGACTCACAGGAAGCAAGAATCAACATGGAAACTGGGACAACTCCGCGACACGGGAGGCACCGACAGAGGCTCCATAGGGAATGGAAGAATAACCGGTCGGTATAGAAAACTCAGAGTAACGAGTATAGCTCCTAAAGTCATACTAATAACCCAACCAATGGATGAAATATACAGTGCTCTGTTCGAAGGTGACATGACACGAAAACTGCCAAAATAATATCATTTTCAGTCTGGATTTTTATGTTTTTTATTTTTATTTTTTTGGTCTTTTTCATATTGGAAAGCTTGAAAAAGAATAATTTTTTTTATAGTACATAACTAGGAGGAAACAAGTGTTGCAAGCAAGCAAACTAGTTCCAAGTAGTGGAACATACCTATGCTCAATGCAAGGAAGCATGTGCAGGCTAAGGAAACTCGAAAGGATGTCTCCTCTGGGTATGGGGTGATCAATTTGCAAAAGATATATCGAAGTCTCTTCTTGGCTAGGATTGAGACAAGCTAAGGCTACATGGCTTATAAAACGAAAGCAGGGAGCCGACATAAGGCTCAATATGACAAGCGGGGTGCATGAAATGCAATTACAACTTGATATAAATGGGAGTCCCTGTGGGATATGGATAGCATAAGGTTCAAGAAAGAATATGAGGTTCTTGTTAAAATACATGGTGTAACTACAAGGGATTCATAGACCTAAGGGAGGACTCTCGGTAGGGGTACCAAATGGAAAATACGGATCTATCTAGGGAACCCATGAGTAGGAAGGCAGACTGACACATAGGGTATCCATGGTGGAAGTCGAGGACTTTCCTCAGGCTATGCAGAGACACACAGAAGGAGTACCTCGTCTATGGGTTAGACTATTCCGACAGTTGTCCAATGCAGTTTTTTTTACCATGATCATCACCTTGGCCCACAGGAAGAGATGCCTAGATAGACTTTTTGTATCGATCGTATAGTTTTTTGGTGGCTTAAAGCCCCAATTTTGTATCATGATATTTTGTACTATGACACCATTTTGAACTATATTCGGAAATTGAAAAGTTATAGTGATCGGCTTAATGTATTTACATGTGTGTTTAAATGTGAATGGAATGTATATGCTTCGTTATTGATGTAACAAATGTCGGTCTAAAATGTAATTTGCATAAAACTCGACAACATGATTGTAAATCCTAGGAACATGAATGTATGTTATGTAGTTAAATTGTCATTCTAACAATATTACCCGTAAGAACCTTCACAATATAGTAGGATCCCTGATACAGTATGCACCATTTAACTGCGACACAACTAGCTGTGATTCAAGGCAAGCTTCAAGAGATCAAACACCATTGAATATGGCATCATGTAGTAACTCAATCACGACACTATATTTAGCAACATAGTTTGATGATGGCCGGATACACACACCTCTTGAAGACACCACATGACCCTCAGGCATATAAATGACCCAAGCAGTCGAAGCTAAGTTCTGGGTATGGTGGCCGGAATCATCAACACATCCTAGGTATATTGAAGATTCCATCGACATCTGTCACAACAAGGGGAAGTATGTCAAAAAAACGAATCGCTACAAGGGAACCAAAAGTAAACTATGCAATTGTACACTAATATACAAGCTATCAACCTCAACTAAGAATTAGGCACAATATTTTTTGAGATAGAGCCCATTTCTAGGCTTCTCCAAAGTCATCCCTTCATAATCCTCTTGCTCATAGGTGCCCTTCTCTAAAACACGTTTTACCACATAAGGCCCATGCCACATGGGGTTGAACTTACCCGACCCTAACGATTCACTATCTTGTTCATACAATAGAACCAAGTCACCTTCATTAAATCTACGGGGACTGACAGACTTATCGTACTGAGCCTTCACACTAAGCTTATTGATCTCAAGAGCCACTACGACATCCCAATGTTGCTCATCAAGGTGATCTAAGTGTACCAAACGTTCTTCCAACTCATAAGTCTTTGGTAAGATCTCTCAACGAGGGAATTTCACACTCAACCGATAAAACTGACTCCACCCCATGTACTGGTTGATATGGAGAAAACCTAGTGGCATTCTTAACTGCAGTTCAATAGGCCCACAAAGTAGGGTAAAGAATAATGTGTCAATTGGTCTTTCTTTGTCTAACGATTCTTTGCATAATGGGATTAAGGGATTTTTTCACAGATTCAACCTATCCATTCACTTGAGGATAATAATAAGAAGAATACTCTTGCTTATATCCTAGTTTCAAAGATAATTCATCCATCATGTTATTTTGAAAGTGCCTTCTATGGTTAGTGACAAGCTCTATCAGGATACCAAATCGAGCGATGATATGATTGAATATGAAATGAGCGGTTGTCTCACCGTTGGATTCAATAGTAGGAATAGCCTCTTCCCATTTTGTGAAATAGTCCACGTCCACTATGATGTGATGGTTCCCCCCAGTCGAAGCTGGGTTCCAATCCATAAAATCTACCCTCCACTTGGTGAAGGGACCGACAATGATAATAGGATGTAACAGGGCGGGATACGAGCGCACATTTTGTGCAAACACATGTAAAGGGTGGCATCTCTTGACCACATTAACGCAATATTTAAATATCAACTGCCAGTAATAACCTGCTCTAAGGATATTTTGAGCTGTAGAAATCCCAGATAAATGACCACCACACGCCCCATCATGGAAATCATTCAACACAGTCTCAGCCTCATCATGAGTCAAACATCGACGCAAAATGGAATCCACCCCCTAACGATACAATGTGTCACTGATAATAAGGTAATTCTTAGCATTATGTCGTAAATGTCGATGCTCATCCCATGAGAGGTGAGGAGGAACCTTCGAAGTCTGAAGGTATACAATGATATCACCATACCAAGGGTCTGCGGTCGAAATAAGGAAGATATGATCATCCACAAAGGAATCTTCATGAATCTCGTCTTTATCCAAACAAGGGAGATCTGACATGAGCTCCGTAAAAACTAATTATTTCTTCAACTTTGCTGAGACAAACTCGAGATCAAATTCTTGCAAAATAACAATCCATTTATTGTACTTTGCCCCTATCATTTGTGTAGTCAATACAAACTGAAACAGATTGATATGAGCTATGACCGTAGTCTGGCGAAGCAGTATATATTGTTTCAAGCATTGTACTGCATGTGTTGATGTATTTGTAACTTCGGAATGTATTCACTTGTATATTTCATGTATTGTATCCCGATGTTTATTCCGAGAAGTATCTGTAATGTAATTGAGTCATGTCATGCCCCGATATTCCCATCAGGAGGTTCTATAATGTAAACAAGTCATGTCAAGTCATTGTGGGTAACCCTCCTATTGTTTAAGGGTTAAAGTCCCCACAGTTGCGGGGCCCTAGGGTTATTAGACTCTCCTAGAGAAGTCGGCCCTAGTGAGTTATTGTTAAGTTGAGAATTAGTATAAATAGAGAGTGAGCCTCTCTATTTAACACACACTCACTCACACTCAGTTGTAGCGCATAGCTGAAGAAGAAGAATTTGTTGGGGCTAGAAAGAAAAAGGCTACTACTATCGGGAGATCATCTTATTGTTTTTGGGGCTTTGCTTTTGGTGTTGATTCTATCTCTGAGGAAGTTGCGGGGTTTTCTCCTTTATGGTTTCCTTGAGGAAAATCTTTGTGTTCATTGTCTCATGTGTTTGATTGTTGTGCTTGTTATTCTCTCAATTAAGATCCTAAGTTAATGTTAGCTTAAATGATAAAAATCTAACATGGTATCAGAGCTAACCTGACACTGTGCAGCTGCGAAAACTAGGGCTTCCTACTTTTTGGATCTCTCTCCACAGATTTTCAGCAAAAGAAGGTTAGGCTGACTCTCCTCCCTGGGGCGCATCTTTCTGTCGAAGCAGAATCTGATTCTGAGCATTTTCAGTTTTTGACCCAACACTACTGCCAAAAATTAGGGATTTCCACAGAAGTGGAATTTTTGAGTGAGCCTAGGCCTAGATTGATCTCCTCCTCAAAATAGAATTTTAGAGATCAAGATCAAATATTTTGGTTGGACACAACTCTAGGAAAGTCAAACCCTAATCTGCTCCTAAACCAGCTCTGTAGAAATTCATCTCCAGATTCAGATCCGACATCTTAACTTGGTAAGATCTAAATCTTTTGTATTTCCATTTGAGGTTCTCAGTTAAGATGTCTCATCATACCAAGCTTGATGAAAAGCTTGAGGGAGATGATAACTTTCGAGCCTGGAAGTATAGGATCTCCATAGTCCTGGAAGAAAATGAGTTGAAATCCTACATTAATGAGGAGTTTCCAGTTCCATATGGAGATGAGGCTAAGGCCTTACACAAGAAAAAAATGGTCATGGCTAAGAGGATTATTGCTGATGCAATCAAGGATCACCTCATACCATAGGTGTCCTCCCTAAAGACGCCTAAAGCTATGTTTGATTCCCTGACCAAACTGTTCGAAGGAAAGAACATAAACCAGAAGATGACCTTGAGGAACCAATTAAAGAATGCGGATATCATACAGTCATACTTCACATGGGTCTCCTAGATCAAAGAACAACTTGAAGAAGTGGATGAAGAAGAGGAGAATGCAGAGATTGTAATTACCACCTTCAATGGTCTCCCTAGGACAAGGGACTCTTGCATTCAAGGGATCTATGCCAAAAAGAAGCTAGTTAAGTTCAACAGACTATGGGAAGAATTCTCTCAAGAAGAAGCTCAGATAGCAACTCAAGAAGAAAAGATGGGAAGAGAATATCAAGCTCTCACAGTACAATCCAAGAAAACCAGAACTAGCCACCACAGAGGTAAGCACTCTCACCAAAAGAGTAACTTTAGAAAGCCTAGAAATATGTCTAAGTACATTTGCTATACATGTGATGAAAGAGGACACTTTGCTAGAGATTGTCCTAGAAACAAAGGTAGCTCTCATAAGAAGAAGGGAAACAAGAGAAGACATCATGCTCATGCTACAGTGGATGATGAACCTTCCACAAAGAGAACCAGACAAGACAATGATGATTCTTCAAGTGATGAAGAATATGTTTTGATTTCTGCTCTCATGGGAGCTATCACACATGGCAGCACTGATTGGCTTATAGACAATGGTGCTTCCAAACATATGACAGGATTCAAGGAATCCTTTGTGAAACTATCTGAACATGAATCACCTCACAAGGTGAAACTTGGAGATGACTACCAGTATCCAATAAAAGGTAGTGGTGAATCCTCATATAAGCTAGACTCTAGAAAGTCTATCAAGATGAAAGATGTATTATTTGTACCTGGACTAAAGAAGAACCTCCTCTCCATATCTACATTGGATGCAATAGGAATGAGGGTTGCATTTGTAGATGGCCAAGTTCTCATGTGGCCAAAGGGAAAGTCTATTGATGATGCAATAGTGATTGGGGAACAAGAAGGAGGACTATACAAATTGAAGGGCCAACCAGAACAAGATTTGGGTCATGACTTGGTAGAACCAAATGAGCTTTGGCATAGAAGGCTTGCACATGTGCATTACAGAGCACTACCACTTGCAAGAAAAGCTGTTGAAGGTCTCCCAGAAATGCAGACAAAACATGAAGGTGTATGCAAAGGATGTGCGAAAGGGAAGAACACAAAGAAGACATTTCCAAGCAGCGAGAGCAAGGAAAAAGGAATCTTGGAAACCATCCACTCCAATGTATGCGTTCCAATGTCATCCAGTTCATTAAGCGGGTATGTATACTATGTTTCTTTTATTGATTATTTTTCTAGAAATACATGGATATAATTTATGAAGAACAAAGATGAAGTATTCAGCAAGTTCAAGGAATTCAAAGCCTTGATTGAGAACCACACTGAAAAGAAGGTCAAGACCTTTCGATCACATAATGGTGGAGAATTCACATCAAATGAATTCAAAGAGCTATGCAAAGACTTAGGGATTAAGAGGGAGTTATCCACTCCATATAATCCACAACAGAATGGGATTGCAGAAAGAAAGAATAGAACGATCATGGAAGCAGCAAGGGCCATGCTTCATGATCAAGATCGTCCCATGCATCTATGGGCAGAAACTGCCAGAATAGCGATATATGTACAGAACCGTGCTCCACACAGAGTACTCGAGAACAAGACACCTAAAGAAGTCTTCTCCGGTAAGAAACCAGAAGTCAGCCATCTCAGAATATTCGGCTGTCCTGTATACATACACATTCCGAAAGAAAAGAGGATGAAGTTAGATCCTTCAGGAAAGAAGGGTATATTTGTGGGATACTTTGAAAGCTCGAAGGCTTACAGAATATAATTCCCAGGATTCAAGAAGATCGACATTAGCAGAGATGTAACATTTGACAAAGATTCAGCCTACATCAAATCCAGGAAGAGACCGGCTAAAGAACCTGAAGAAACAAAAGCACCCAAAATTCATGATACAACCATGAACGAATAAATTCAAGAAGAGGATTGAGAATTAGAAGAACCTCAAGAACCTGTGGATCCACCTCAGGAGAAGAATCCTCACAAGAGGAAACCTGCTTGGGTATGTAAAATTATCCAAGGTGCAGAAAGATATGGAGCTTTGGAAGAAACACACAGAGGAAGGAAGAGAACTAGGTCCTGCTCCAGTTATGTAGCCATGTTATGTGACATTATTGATAAAGAACCTTCCAACTATGAAGAAGCAGCAGAAATAAAAGAATGGAAGGATGCTATGATCGAAGAGTATCAATCGATCATGAAGAATGATGTTTGGGATGTTGTCCCAAGACCAGAAGGGAATTCCATTGTAACTTCCAAATGGATCTACAACATCAAGCATGTTGTAGATGGCAGCATAGAGAAATATAAAGCAAGATTCGTGGCTCGTGGATTCTCCCAGAAAGAAGGAATAGACTATGAAGAAACTTTTGCACCTATAGCTAGATACACTTCCATCAGATCAGTACTTTCTCTGGCTGCAGTGATGAAATGGAAGATACACCAGATGGATGTCAAGACTGCTTTCTTGAATGGTGTAGTAGAATAGGAAGTGTATGTGGAGCAACCACTCAATTTTGAGACACATGATAGGGAGTCTCATGTGTGTAGATTGAAGAAATCCCTGTACGGTTTGAAACAGGCACCCAGGACATGGTACGACAGAATTGATGGCTTTCTATCTAGTTTGGGCTTTACCAAAAGTAAAGCAAATTCCAACCTTTACTACAAGGTTGAAAAAGGTAACCCAATGATACTACTATTGTATGTGGATGATCTGTTTGTAACAGGTATGGATGGGTTGATTGCTGATACGAAGAGGAAGCTTGCTGTCGAGTTTGAAATGAAAGACTTGGGTATGATGCACTATTTTCTAGGCATGGAGGTGTGGCCGAATGCGGATGGAATCTTCCTCGGACAAGGGAAGCATGCAGTAGAGATCCTGAAGAGGTTTGGGATGATAGACTGCAAGGCCATAACCACACCCATGGCATCGAACTTGAATCTATTGATTGATTCTTCATCAGAAGTGGTTGATGCTACTATGTATTGTAAGATGATTGGGTCCTTGATGTACCTAACGGACACGAGACCAGATATTTTCTTTGCTGTGAACACCTTGAGCCAGTTCTTGACAGATCCGAGACATGTTCACTTGATTGCTGCAAAGCATATTTTGAGGTACCTGAAGGGTACATTTGATTATGGGCTCAAGTATGAGGCCAATCAAAAGATTAACCTGGAGGGTTATGTTGATTTAGATTGGGCAAAAAGTGCCATCAATAGGAAGAGCAATTCAGGATGCTGCTTCAGTATGGGATCAGGTTTGATCTCTTGGTTTAGCAGGAAGCAGTCTTGTGTGGCACTGAGTACAGCTAAAGTAGAGTATGTCGCAGTTTGTTCAACTAGTTGTGAGGCAGTGTGGCTAAGAAAGCTACTGTCTGATTTATTTGATCTCCAGTTGGATGCTACTTGTATATATTGCGACAACTAGAGTTGTGTGAAGTTGTCGAAGAACCCGGTTTTCCATGACAAGTCGAAGCATATCGAGATCAAGTATCACTATAGCATGGATATGGTGCAGAGAGGAGCAATGAAGCTTCAGTATGTTGCGATAGACAAACAGATAGCTGATGTGTTGACAAAGCCATTGGCTAGAGTGAAGTTTGAGTACTTGAAGGAGAAGCTTGGTGTTCTCTAGATCGAGGTTCCCTCCAAGGGGAAATAATGAGTCCGAGAGCCATTCTAACATGGTGAGAGGATTAGGTACCTTCCATGGTCAGATGTAAGGGTTGAGCCATTCTGTCACGGTGAGAGGATTGGTTCCTTCCATGTCAGATGTGAGTGCTAAGCCATTCTGATGTGACTATAGGATTGGTTCCTACATGATTAGATATAAGTGCTGAATTCCATTCTTGGAATGGAGGCACCTAGTCAGTTACCAGGAATACTCAGCTTGGTGCTAAGATGCCATTCTTTGGGAGAATGGAGGCACATGATCAGTTACCAGGAATCCTCAGTCTGGGACTGAGAGCCATCTTGGTGAGATGTGTTTACACATGGTCAGATGTAAGTGCATTTCCCTTCTGATGCGGTGTGTTCGCACATGGTCGGATGTAAGTGCAGTGCACTTTCGATGCGGTGTGTTCGCACACGGTTGGATGTAAGTGCAGATCCCTTCCGATGCAATGTGTTCGCACATGGTCGGATGCAAGTGCAAAGCCCTTTCGATGCGGTGTGTTTGCACATGATCGGATGTAAGTGCAGAGCCCTTCCGATGCAGTGTGTTCGCACATGGTCAGATATAAGTGTTGATCCATTCTAGCGCAATGTGTTTACACATGGTTAGATGTGAGTGCTGGGCCTTTCTGACAAGATGAGGTCAGATGTGAGTGTTGGGCATGCCTTTCTGACAAGATGAGGTCAGATGTAAGAGCTAGGTGGGCCATTCTGACTTAGGGTCAGATATAAGTGCTGAAGAAGACCTACATGAAGGCTAGGCCTACAACTAGCATGAAAAAGGGCTGGCTCTGTAGAACTTCCTATGACGAGAAGAATCAAGAGATAGCACCGATGATGATGATCCAGACTTGATGATGATCCAGATTTGATGATGATATAGTGATGATGATCCAGTAGTGATGATCTAGATCCCATGATGAAGAAGACTTGAAGATGAAGACAAATTAAAGATGAAGATGACGAGATGAACCAGTCGATACAGAGAAGAAGACCAGTGCTGAAAATTGTGTTGAAAGAATACCTTCCTAGTTAAGAGGGAGTGTTGATGTATTTGTAACTTCAAAATGTATTCACTTGTATATTTCATGTATTGTACCTCGATGTTTATTCCAGGATGTATCTGTAATGTAATTGAGTCATGCCATGCCCCGATGTTCCCATCGGGAGGTTCTATAATGTAAACAAGTCATGTCAAGTCATTGTGGGTAATCCTCCTATTGTTCAAGGGTTAAAGTCCTCACAGTTGCGGGACCCTAGGGTTATTAGACTCTCCTAGAGAAGTCGGCCCTAGTGAGTTATTGTCAAGTCGGGAATTAGTATAAATAGAGAGTGGGCCTCTCTATTTAACACACACTCACTCACACTCAGTTGTAGCGCATAGTTGAGGAAGAAGAAGTTGTTGGGGCTAGAAAGAAAGAGGCTACTACTATCGGGAGATCATCTTACTATTTTTGGGGCTTTGATTTTGGTGCTGATTCTATCTCTGAGGAAGTTGCAGGGTTTTCTCCTTTATGGTTTCCCCGAGGAAAATATTTTTTTTCATTGTCTCATGTGTTTGATTGCTGTGCTTGTTATTCTCTCATTTAAGATCCTAAGTTAATGCTAGCTTAAATGATAAAAATCTAACAGCATGAACAATCGCTAATGCTAGCTTCTCGACATGACTATATCGAATTTCTCCATCAATGAGATTCCTAATAAAATAGTAGATAACATGCTCTTGGAGCTCATCGTCTTCTTGAACGATAACTATCCCAATAGTCTCTTGAGACGCGGCCATGTATAAAAGGAAATCATGGTTGTAGTCAGGTGGACTAAGCACGGGGGTCGATTCTAAGGCTTTCTTAAGTGCATCGAAGGAATAATGGGCTCGCTCATCCCATATGAACATAGTATCCTTCTTCAAAAGACGCATAAGACCCTTGGTAAAATTGGAGAAATTGACGACAGATATCCGTAAGAAGTTAGCCATCCCTTGGAGACTTCGAAGATGTCTAATCGTACGCCAGGGAGACAATCATAGTATTTCCTCAACCTTTAGGGAATCGACCCTAATCCCCTCCTTAGAAATGATAATTCCTAATAATCGACCCACTCTCACACAAAAGATGCACTTTTGAGGGTTTAACCAGAATTCATAACGACGAAAAAACCATCCATAAATGAGAATACTTCACTCCCGACACACATCCAAAATCTGATCTATGAATGGTGTGGGGAAATTATCTTTTGGACAGGCCATATTCAGGTCTCTAAAGTCAGTGCACATAGAGATATTTCCTTGATTCTTATCTACCATAACGGGGTTGGATACCCATTTAGTCAAGGGAACCAGATAGATAAATCCAACTTTGAGTAACTTCTCTATCTTAGCCTTAATGGCAGGCTCCTTACAAGGGTTCATCATGTGTAAATGCTATCAAACAGGTTTATCATTATGATAGGTTTTAATCTCATGATCGATAATACGAGGGTCAATTCCTGGAATCTCATCATACAATCAAGTGAAAAAATCACAAAATTCTTTAAAAATATCAGTGTACGCCTTAATTTCATCGGGAGAATAATTTGCACCAATGTAAACATTTTCTATCTTTCAAGGAATCCTAGAAATGTTGATAGGAATCGTAGATGATAAGTTTGACATGTTCCCTTCGACATATACACCATGAGTTCCTAATGGGACCATGGGACAACCAACATTCTCGCTAAGTCTCGACCTAAAGTCATCATGCTCAATTCGTTTGAGCTCCTAGAGGAAGTAAGAGCGATGTTGCAACTCCTCCCAAGGATGTTCTAGTCCATTCATGGACTCAAGAATCGCTTCCTCTAAAGGAAAAACATTATAAAGGAAATCATGCAAGCGTGATGATGCAACCGCTCAAGCAGGCAGTGCAAGGAGATCCTCCTCTTTTGTTCGTGAAGAGGAAGGACTAGAGTCTACAACGGGATCAAGAACAACTTGATAAGAAACCTCTGCTGCAAACAATGACATCTCCATCTTGGTAGGTCTAGGGTCCTCATCTAAAGTGCTCGGGGAAGGGAGAGTCCAATGGTCACCCAAATACATAGTGTGAAATGGGACTGAACTCAACGACGACGAATCACTACCAAGAGTGGAACCAATAACTAGAATTAGTGTTGGAATATTAAAGGATCCCATCAATGATGGATACATTCCAACATCAACATTCTTAGTTGTAGGCCGAGAATTGTCAATGGCCGGGATGGTGGATCCCAATGATGCAGTTGAACTGGAACTATCGAATGACATTTGGTCGATCGTGACAATACATTCCTGAGAAGGCAAGCAAATGACACATAAAGTAGAAGACATGGCCGTTTTCATAGCATAGATCCGGTTCCGACCCAGTAAAAGCTTGTATTCAAAGGGTGCATCAACCACCTTAACCTCAATCGACACAGTCTTCCCTCCCAACTGGACTTGGAGAAAAGGAATAATTACCATGTGTCCAAAATGAATGTCCATCGAATGTAGTCAACATGGTCATGGATTTCGAAAACGTGGGTGAGCCAAGGCCTTTCCAACAAGCTAAAGACATCACAGAGGCTGCAACGCCTTCATCAACCATTGTGTGTTCAATCATTTTATTCATACACTCCACATGGACTAAGAAAGAAACATGGTAAGGAAAGTGAGGCTAGAACTCATGGGTGTCAAATATAACTATAGTGGAAGGATTAGAATCAACCATCTCAAGGACAATCAACAATGTTCTCCTCTTCACGGGACAAGTCTGAAGGACTTCGAGAGCTGACATCACACAGGGAGTCTGACCCAAGTCCTTGATAATAGAATAATGTTGGGCAACTCGAGCATTAGGATTGTGCCCCGAGTTCTTTAGGAATCCCTTAGGTATATGAGGTATATATTCAGGCTTGTCAATATGCAAAGTTTTCTCATGAGGTGCAGTCTCTTTACCCAAGTGGGGTTGTGACAAACCATAATATGTTTTGCGAGTCACAACGTTAGTGACAGACATCATGTTGAAACAACCATGGCCACCTTCCACATTCAGTGGGTTTTTATGCCCACTAAAAGTGCTTCTGGTTTCCATGTTCCACGAAGCCATATTTTAATTATGAGGTAAAGGTTCAATAAACACAGTTAGGCTCTGTGCAATGTACTTCGAGGACTCATCAATACGGGGGGGGGCGTACAAGTATGCGAGATGGTCTCCCCCACAAAGCTTGCAAGATAATTTAAGCTTATGTTTAGGCTTCTTTCCCCCCCAACATCATTTCCATTCTTGTCATCGTTCTAGTTCTCCTTCCTATTCCCACTTCTTCTATTGTTTCTTCCCTTTTTCCTATTCCATTTGGTCTGTTGGTTATCCTTCTAGTCCGACAAATGCACTAAAAGCAAATCTACTGATTGGGTGGGATTGGATGAAGTCATAGCTTGTCCGGTCACATGATGATTAATAGACAAATTTCACATTTGATTTGTAACCTGGTCTACAACCTTGGTACTCACGGATCCAATAATACCATCGGCATGTGGCCCAGGTTTAAAATTAGGTTTAAATTTTGACCGTGGTGTATTATGGATATTCTCATAAAGGAGCCCAGACTGAGCATAAATCAAGTCTAACTACTATGCTCGGATGATAGCTTGCTCCTCATTCATAACTCCGAACGTCGAAACATCCTTCGCAATATAAGGCAATAAATATTTGAGGAACCATTCCAACAAAAACTCGAGTGGAATGTGGTCCTTAATCAATCTCTTTCTTCTATGCCACTCTTGAATATGGTCATAGGTGTGCATGGATTTATCCTTCCAAAATTTCAACAAGATCTCGGTGCCGACATCATAACGTACCTGTAGTTGAAAGCGATTAAGAAAGGTCAAGGCTAAGTTGTTAAATGTCTGATATGTGCCCCGGGAAACTCTATGTACCATTTTGTGGAAATACCTGTGAGGGTGCATTGAAACAGTTGTAGGCGAATAGATTCATGGCTCAATAAGTTCAAAGAGAAACATAGGTGGAAAGTAGTCACATGCTCTCTGGGTTCTATTAGGATTATTAATCCTCCCTTGCTCAAATGTCTATTAGATTAATTTAGCCTAAATTAGGAACCATAATTAATTATTTGGGTCCACTAGTGCTATTGGGTCCACTTGGCCCAATGGGGCCACATGTACCAGTGACTAAAGTCTGGGGAACACTGCTAGAGGTTAATTTCCACTTACTGCATGTTCATGCATCAGTTTGGGCGCATCCTAGACCAATCCCTACATTTTAGGAGCCATTGGGAGTCCCGACACCAACCTACTTCTGTTAGTTGGAGTTAGCACTAGTTAGTCTTAGTTAGCTTCCAGTTACTTTCAGTTAGTTCACAACCAATTAGCTAGCACTAGATTTGCATGGCTAATGCATGGCTGCATGTGGAGAAGGTGCTTTTTCCCACCTACTACACTCAGTTGCATTGAGTTAACTAGTTATTACTGATTGCTTGAGTTGGTTGGACATCTGGAGTTGATTTATGGAATCCGATATTGATTAAGACACCATGAGTTAGATGGTCAGTTAGATACAGTTAGATCCAGTGGATAGATTCGAATCCATCCCTAATTGATTCAAATTATTTTCTTATGTAAACTATTGTAAGACCAGATTTAATTATTGTGAATGATACTATAAATTCCTGAGCAATACTTGTCTGTTTCCTGTGTGGTTTGTTTTGTTCAATTTGTATCTTCATTCTACATTTACTACAATTATAATTATGAACTATCTGCTTGAATATCTAAATGACATTCAAATTCTAATATGGTATCAGAGCCTTCTCAAGCAGGTCTTGTGCTTGTTTCTCTCCATTGAACATCAAAAGTAGTTGGGTTTCCACATAAGTCCCACAAAAGGTACCTTGCTTCCTCTGAATTTATTAAGAGTGGCGGTGTGGGCTTGACAGACCCTGAAAACATGTTCATGTTTAGAGGAAGAGCATGATTCTAAGAGTTCAAATGTTTTAAGTGTTTTTGTAGTGAAAATATACAGGTGCTACGTAGCTTGTGTGAAGTTTTGCAGTCTTTCAGCCGAAGCAATTATGAGTTCTCAATCTCCTACACCTCGGATCCTTACCACTTCCAATTATCTTGATTGGAGCATGGATATGCATCTAGCCTTGCGCTAGCATGGATATCTCCGGATAATACAAGGAAGGGAGGCAGAGCCTCATCAACCAGTTGAAAGGAACAATTTTTTGAATCGTTGTTATGAAGCATTCGGGTACTTGTGCACTCATATATCCAGAGATCTCCTATTCCACCTAGAAGGCTTGAGGACTCCCAGAGAAGCCTGGTAGAAGATTGATATCTTGTTTAACAAACAAGATGAGCTTCCGGGACACATTCTGGAGAATGAGCTGATATCTTTACATCCCATCAATTTCGAAACAATAGAGCAATTTTTTACTAAATTCAAGTCTCTGGCACTCCAATGTAGACAGTGCGGAATTGAGCAAAAGAATAAGCAAAATGTCCTTTTTATTCTCAGCAAACTTGGTCCTGAGTATTCTGTATTCCATTCTGAGTGGGATGGTTTCCACGATTGGAAAATTCCTTCATTATATTCCTTTTCCGAGTCCTTAATCAAGGAGAAAGACAAGTTGATATGAATGGGAGTCATCAAGACCTCCAAAGATCAGTCTCTCCTATTTTATGACTCTTGCAAAGCGCAAGCCAAAGGGAAATCAAAGAATAAGGAGCCAAAAGCAGTTGATTCGAAGCCTAAACAGAATCAACAAACTTCTGAAGGAGCCTCCGGTTCCAAAAAAAAGAAGAAGATGTGTCCCTATTATATGAGAGGTTTTCATCTTGAAAACTTATGTTTTAAGAAACAAGTAGATTAGTTGACTTCTCTCCTTAAGAAGGATAACATTTCTCTCCCACAAGAAGCAAAGAAATATGATAATGGACATGAAAGGTGCCATGCTTTGAAATAAATATCACCTCAGCCAACAACCTATTTGATTGATTCTAGAGCCTCCAATCACATGGTTGCCTCTAGGGATCTCTTCTCCTCTCTCAACATCAAAAAATGGCCCACTATTCACATGGGAGATGATTCCCAAATTCCAGCAATAGGTAGAGGCACTGACATAGAGAAGCATGCTGTGTTCAAATATTTCTTATATGTGCCCTTCTTTGCAGCTAATCTATTGTTTGTATACCATATGACTCACACCGGCTCACCAAAGAAAGTGTTGTTCGGACCTGACTCAGTAGAGATCACAAATATCTCAACTAGGGAGATTGTAGCGAAAGGGATTGTTGATCATGCCTCCAAGGCATATATGTTATCTCACTTCATGCCATTCATAATTCCAGCATCACCACGGCTTCCATTCGAAGCTGATGAAGGTATAAACATTCCTTCACTTCCTATTGCAGATTCAATTTCAATTCCTGACATTTCAGATTCAGATTCAGATTCAGAAGAGGAGGCATCCCAGTATGATCCTAACATTGAGATGACACCTCAAATGGATCTATATCCATATCCAATATCTACCTCATTTCAACAGCCTAAATGGGCTCAACATCTCATAGAAGCAGTTGGAGATGATGCTGGGGATCCATATGATAAGATAAAAACGAGGTCCCAGTATCAGAAGGAGAGTGTTGCACTGTATCACACAGATCCTCTTCTTCCTAAGAGGTGTTTTATAATGCTTGGGTCAGATCCTCAACCCTTCAAGGAATCTTGCCATGATCCTAGATGGTAGGCTTCCATGGATGAGGATTTTGATTTGCTACATGACAATAAGACTTGGGAACTTGTTCTCTTACCCCCAGGAAGGAAGCTAGTTCAATGCAAATGGATCTACAGAACCAAGATAGATGCTGATGGAACCATAACCAAGTAAAAGGATTGGTTGGTGGAAAAATAATACTCTCAGGTCCAAGGCTTGGACTACAATGAGACATTCGCTCCAGTAGCTAGAATGGATTCCATTAGGCTTGTATTGTCTATTGTTGCTTCCAAAAGATGGGAAGTACATCACATGGATGTGAAGAGTGCCTTCCTCCATCAAGATTTGGAGGAAGAGATATATATGAAAAAACCTGAGGGGTTTATTGATGATCCTTCCTTAGTATGCAGACTGAGGAAATCACTGTATGGTCTCAAACAAGCCCCAAGGTCATGGTAATCCAAGATGGATTCATTCCTCCTCTCTCAGAAGTTCGAAAGGTGAAAATCAGATTACAATGTCTACATGAAGAAGAAAGAGGGGTTCTTGCTTCTACTTGTATTGTATACGGGTGACTTGCTCATTACTAGCAGCTCTGCTGCTATATTGAGTAGCATCAAGTATGCTCTTAATAAAGCATTCACTATGACTGACTTAGGACTATTAAGACAGTTCATTTGTCTCGAAGTAAGTCAAAATACTTCGGGAATCATGATCTCATAGTCCAAGTATTCATTAGATATGTTTAAGAGATTCCATATGGAGGATTGCAAGGCTTCCCCTACCCCTTTCTATCAGGAATCAGGCTTCAATAAGGTGGTTCCACACCTCTGGTAGATAGAACTCTCTACAGATAGCTCATTAGGAGTCTTCTATATCTCACTCATTTGAGACCAGACATATCCTATGCTGTGAGTGCTGCTTCTAGGTACATGCAAGAGCCACATGAGCTGCACTAGAAGGAAACAAAGAGGATCTTGCACTATGTGCAGGGTACTCTAGATTATGGGATCCACTGTGCAACAAGAGCTCAACTTGATCTCATAGGATTTACAGACTTAGACTGGGTAGGAGATGGAAATGATAGGAAATCCAGCTCAGGTTTTGTATTCATGATTGGATCTGGACCAATTTGTTGGTCCAACAAGAAGCAAGCAACACTTTCACTCTCTTCAGCAGAAGCACAGTATCGGGGAGTTGTGAATGCAACTATTCAGGTAGTATGGCTGCATGGCATCTTGACAGAATTTGGGATTCATACTTTATCTACAGTGGATCTTTATTGTGACAACTAGAGTACAATCAAAATTTCCAGTGATCCTATTCAGAAGCAGAGGACAAAGCACATAGAGGCTCAAATGAACTACATTCGGGAGCTGGTGAATGACAGAACCATCACACTACACTACTATCATACAGAGGATCATATTGCAGATATCTTTACCAAATCTTTTACCAAAAATATATTTTCCTTTCTCAGGTCTCTTTTGGGCATTAAGGCTTGAATCTCAGTTCCTATTTTGAGGAGGGTTTTTCCCAAGAGGTTTTCCCTACCTCAGTTGTATTATGTAGAACTTTATCTTTTAGATTGTACATGGGTGACTTATGGCCTTGTTTCCAGGGCCCACATGTCCAAGTTAGGATTCAGGGGGGGTGTTAGGATTATTAATCCCCCCTTGGTCAAACGTCTATTAGATTAATTTAGCCTAACTTAAGAACCTTAATTAATTATTTGGGTCCACTAATGCCATTGGGTCCACTTAGCCCAATGGGGCCACATGTACCAGTCACTAAAATGTGGGGAACACTGCTATAGGTTAAATGCCACTTACTGCATGTGCATGCGTCAGTTTGGGCGCCTCCTAGACCAATCCCTACATTTTAGGAGCCACTGGGAGTCCCGACACCAACCTACTTCAGTTAGTTGGAGTTAGCACTAGTTAGTCTTAGTTAGCTTCTAGTTACTTTTAGTTAGTTCACAATCAGTTAGCTAGCGCTATCTTTTCATTTCTAATGGATGGTTGCATGTGGAGAAGGCGTTTTTTCCCACCTACCACACTAAGTTGCACTGTGTTAACTAGTTATTACTGATTGCTTTAGTTGGTTGGACATCTGGAGTTGATTGATGGACTCCGATATTGATTGAGACACCATTAGTTAGATGGTCAGTTAGATACAGTCATATCTAGTGGATAGATTCGAATCCATCCCTAATTGATTCAAATTATTTTCCTATGTAAATTATTGTAACACCGGATTTAATTATTGTGAATGATATTGTAAATTCTTGAGCAATACTTGTTTGTTTCTTGTGTGGTTTGTTTTGTTCAGTTTGTATCTTCATTCTCCATTTATTGTAATTTTAATTATGAACTATCTGTTTGAATATCTAAATGACATTCAAATTATAATACATCACCACTCTTAGATTCAAACTTCAGAATGTCTGAAGGAAGCTTGGCAGGGACAACCGACCACATCGGATCCTGAGATACCAGATCATTGGTCAACTTCGAAGGGTTAGGAAAATTCAATGTATCCAAGAAAGGGATCCTAGGTTGTGCCATCTGGTTCCATGCTGCCCGAAAAGGTTGGTTCATATAAGGATGATTATAGTAAAGACCATGGCCTTGGAAAGTCGGATGATAACTGCCTCTTGCATGACCCATAAAAGGATGCACGAGAATATTATAATTTGGAATACCTTGAGAATGAGGTGCTACATAACCATATTATAGGGTTGATAAGCAGATTGACCCCCAGATACATAAGGAGGCACGTAGCCTCTCAACATAACAACACCAGTTGACAAGGGAACACCATGGTTAGATGCATCACCCTACCCCAAAGGACTGTCTGGGTCATGAGGAGGATGTGTCATAAGAAAGGCACTTGACGAAATGGGTGTGATGGACGATGGAGCATAATATGGAATTTAAGCTGTACCTCCAACATTCACATGTCTAAGGTCACCTCCATGAGAGTGAACAATGGTGTTATTCCCATATGAAGGGTATGAAAATCCTCTCACAAACGGAGCGCAAGGTGCAATATGACCACTACCAAATATATCAGCATGGAAAGGGATGGAAGTGCCCCCAGGAACAACACCAGGATTTATACTATGATCGACGATAGATGATAGAAAAGTATAATTAAGGTCCAACATGCCAAACCTAAAGGGAACTGTGCGAGAGGGAACAAGATGAGTCTCACTACTCGACATTCTCGAGGAAGACCTCCAATAAGAAGCTGCAAAGTCTGATAGTTGGGGTCATGGATTGTAGAAAGTACCAGCCCCATGAGGGTCAGTGTCAACTGGAGTCCCAGCTCTCACAACGATCGCATTCCCCATTCCAGAGGATGGAGAAGGAGGGATCTCTATGTTCTTAGATATAGTACTCATGATGAGAACGATGTGTGAATCACAATGTGTAAAATTTTTCCTAGAATGTCTAGTCCTCTTCCGAGGACAAGGATGAGATCCACAAGGCAAAATCCCTGCTAAACATCAATATCAATGGAGTTCTGGAACTCGATCCACAATGACTCCATAAAAATTACAAGACTCAACTAATTACAGTCCCTAGAGAAATCTAGGGCACAAAGAGAACACCCCTAATAAATCTAATTCAAATGCAAACAAAGCAAGAGGGAGGATAAATGAGCTCATGAATGTAGCAGGTATGTATTTCCTAGGAGAGGCATAAGAATCCCATACTACAAGCTTAGGTGTGTGTTATCTCCCAAAATAAATTTATTTTGATGGTAGGAAGAATATTCTTGTGTAATGAAAGATATGAGTATCACTGATAATTTGAAAGCCTCTGTTTTTTATTTGGATGAAAATTTTACAAGTTATAGCTTTCAGTGGCTTAGGCAAGGACTATTATAGCTCATTAGCCATCGAAAAGCTAGGTTTCGGCGGCTAAACAGTTGAATGCGGGGCAAAGGCGAACCACTAAAAGCGGTCTGAGCAAGCAGAGTTAAAGTAACACTTTCGGTGGCTTAGGCGAGACTACAAAACACTCATTAGCCACCGAAAAAGGGTGCTTTCGGTAGATTAGAAAGAGAAACAAGAAAGGTTTTAACCGCCGAAAGCGAGTGGCGACCAACATTGGGAAAAGTACATTCAGTGGCTTAGTCGAGGCTCGGAACGTCTCATTAGCCACCGAAAAAGGTTTCTTTCGGCAGATTAGAGAAAGGTGAAACACATATGCTAACCACCGAAAGCAGGAAGATAAGCATCAAGTGAAAAACCCTTTCGGCAGTTTAGGCGAAAGCTAGGGAATTTTATTAACCATCAAAAGAACAGGTTTTCGACAGTTTAAAAAGGTTTTCTGACGAGGTTGTTATTTTCCGAAAGCAGAAGTTCACCACGCTGACAGGGTAAAAGTTCCGATGGCTTAAGCAAGAAAGACAATGTTTCGTTAGCCACCAAAAGCCGGCTTTTCGGCAGCTAGCTGACAAATTTCTGGAGGATCTTAACCACTAAAAGGGGAAAATAAGGAAACAGTTAGGGAACTGTCACATCTAACCCCGTCAGCAAGAAAAATGATCATTTGTGAGCATGACTAACCACCAAAAATATCTGGGCCTACGTGACTGCGTGGGAAAATGAGTGAAGAAGGTCATTATGCGACTGGAAAAGGACTGATCTGACTGCAAACCCTCAGTCTTCCTCCACCTGTCCAAAGGATCATCAAATATCCACTGAATGCTCTGGATAAAGTAGGCTACGGTTATGTGGGAAAAGAGATCTAGAGGATCGATCTGCTGTCATCATTTTTGTGACCTCAACCTCCATAAATGACATGAAACCCTCATAATCAGTGCCTAAAGTCTCCATTTGATTTCATTTTTGAAATTGTCATTCTCTCCACCTGATAAAACTAGCTCTAAAATAAGCAGCCTTCTAAAGCATACTACATACAAGTATGAAAACCGTTTTGCAGTTACCTTGGAGATACACCCATCAAGATGAAGAAGAGTGGACCAGCTCTCAGGCAGGAGGTAGGTGATATCAGTTATCTAGAAGCACTTCCAGAGGTGTGCAGAATTTTCTAAGAGGTGGGATGTTACAAATTCTGTGAGAAAATACAAGGCTTCCATCAGCAGGTGGCTGAAGCTTTTTCCCTCTCATTTGATGAATCAAAAGCAGTTATAGGAAAAGAGGAGTTTCTCATAGATGAAACACTAGTCAGTGAGGTGACAAAACTCCTTTCCACATGAGAGAAATGGTTCAAGACCACCATGCCAAAAGAGGTGGAATTCAGGTCTTACCTTAAGCCTTGGCATAGAGGAATAATGTGGAAGAAGAGTGTGCCATCATCATGGCTGGAAGAGAATTGGAAACAGCTGCTGAAGGCCATTGTGGTCTACTTAACCTATGAAGGGAGGTATAATAGAGCAATGATCTACCATTTCAAGCTCATGAATCATTTCACAGGTAAAACCCCTCTCAATCTACCCTTTTATTTACACAGAAGTCTAGGGAAGATGACACATCAAGTAAAATCCCAGCCATCCAATATTGCTGGTAGGCTATCCCACCATGGTCTTATCCAGCTATTGGTCCAAGAGCTGTTGAAGAGAAGAAATATGGCTTGGCCTTATTTTCTGTTCTGGAATGGATTTGAGACAGGCCTTCAGCCAGAGAAGAAAGGGAAGTCTCCTGCCAAAAAATCCAACACCCCAAGGAGTGGGAGAAGAAGGAGGAGGGCCATTTCCCCAACAGAAGCAACAGAACAACCTCCCTCCTCTTCCAAGACCAAGAAGGAAAAAAGGAATTCGGACTTCAATGAGAAAGGTCAAGAGGTAGAAGCACACCAGGAAAATGTCTTAAATCTACCCTATTCATATTATGAGGAAGAATAAGAAGAGGATACAACCCTTGCTCTACAAATTGTACCAGTGTATGAAGCATTTCCATCCCCCACACCACAGGAGCAGGAGGAACCAATAGAAAGGGATTCCTCCAACAATCCTAGAAGTCAAAAGATCAATCAGCTACTGAGGCAGGTTTATGAAATGGAGGTCTTGGAAAGAGAACTAAAGAGAAACAATGAAACCTTGACCAGTAGAAACAAGTTATTGCACAAGTCCTACCTGGAGCAGAGAGAAAGATACATCTTCTTGAAAAGGATGAACAAAAGATACCTAAAGGACAATACCAGGTTATACAGGATGGTTAGGCTCCAAAGGCTACAGCTGAAGGAAGCCAAAGAAAACCTTAGCATTCACCTCGCCTTATCAACCCTAGCTGAAGCAGCCATCAATCTCCACCATCCTGAAGCTATCCAAGGCGTTGTTAACACCCCTAGCACGAAGCCTGCAGAAGAGGAAAGCTGATCCAATAGGCCTGAAAAGACATTTTTGATGAAAACCTAATAATTTTTGTAAAACAGGGCTTTCGGTGGCTTAGGAAGACAATGGAGCAGTCCATTAGCCACTGAAAGTGTCACTTTCGGCAGCTAACAATTTCGATAGATTGGTTGCTTAACCACCGAAAGCGAACAGAGGCTTAAAAGCAAGTTTTGGAAAACAAAGCCAGTTTTGGGCAACTTCAGATGGTTGATAGACATGATTTGAAGATAAAAGGGGTTGGGGGACACATCAAAAAAAGGTCTGTGTGAGATCCACTATGAAAAAACAACACCAAAAGACACCAACCCTAGATGCAACAAGGAAATCAGTGGTTTAACTGGAAGAGAACCAGTAGCAGTGATCACTAGCAATTGCTTCAGTTATTTAATATTCATTCAATGAACTAAATCTTCATTATAGTTAGACAAGTAGTTAGGTAGGGTTTCAAACCCTAATTTGCAAAAAACTCAAGGGTAATGAATGAGCAACTAGCGATATTATGACTCAACACTGAAATAAATATGCCACCTAACAAACGATGCCAAGTGCAATTTGTCTTTGAATGTGAAAAAAGGGCATGCTACTACATGAAATGCACAAATTTATTCTTCAAATGCCAATGCAACCATTCCTATATGAAATCCTAAACACTATTTCATCTAAGAAAACCTAATGCAAGTACCATTTCCATGCAAATGCATAATGCAAAAACATGCCAAAAATAAAATATTTTTGTATTTTGATTATGAATAATGTGAAAATGCAACAAAAAAGACTCTATAAACTCCCAGACCCTGCAACAAGTATCAGACACAAGCCAAGAAAGACACCGAGACCAACAGGTCTAATGCATTAATACCAAAACAAAAAGGAGATGAATGACAAGAACAACTTTTAAATAAAAACAAAGAAAAACAAGTCTATGATCAGTACAGAAGCAGTAAACAAGCTTCACATGCACCCAAGAAGACTCAGGGACACTCACATCCCATGCAACATCTCTCAAACATTAAGATCTCACTCAGAAAGAGCGATATATGTGATTGTTCACAGAAAACCTGTGTGTATAAACGACTGCAAGTACTACATCCCACGTGTATACGTTACTGTTACCTCTATGATCCGTGCACAACAAGAGAAAGGTGGTAAAAATGTAGGCTAAGACTCATATTACTTCAGAGAATACCAATGATCTAACATACTCTTGAACATGACACAAAAACGCAGAGAAGCAGATAGAAAATCAAGCACATCATGCACCCAAACTCTCCAAAAAAGGAAAGTCCCCAGTGGAGTCGCCAATTCTGTTGCAAAGAAAAATTCTTATGGCTTGGGGTGGACCACAACAAATAGTATGAAACCAGAAAACAATCCACTTCCAATATTCTAAAGAGATAAACAAGTATAACACTAAGGGATGAGAAGCATACCTTATTGCGGACGTTTGTAGTAGATCCCCATTGAGATTTTAATCACACTTGCGCCTACATTTCATTATCAACGACAATGAAACATACAAGCATGATAGATATTAAGTGTTAGAACCTACTCTAGCATATATAAATCCAATATTTAATCAAAGGAGCTACATCCATGGATAAATGTATTCATAGTTACACATATAATGGATGAGAAATGGACATTTCTATTAAATATAAATAGAGATATCACTGACAAAATATGTTGGAACCTCGTCAAAATCAAGAAACCGAGTCCTTGACCTGGGCATCCACCACTTCAATCCTCCATATCCATGGAAATCTCACAAGACAATGACAAGCTTGGGAAGATAATCAATGGTTCCTTAAAGGACAAAGGGATGCAGACTCAAGTATGCAAGAATGGGGCACAAATCCACTATAGTTTCTTTGCTCTTATCAATTCTCCTCTTCTAATGCATCCAAGTAACTCAATATACATCCCTTAAATAGAAATTGAAGGGTCGAGTTGGAGCGTTTCCAGGAATATAGAAGGCCAATAGTCAAGTTATTTGTTACTTGATGAGGAAAACTCCAAATATTTTATTTTTGAGCACATTTCTCAATGTACACAGGTCATAGTGGAGAAAGATGCATGTACACATAGTCTGTAAGCTGGTGACCTACGTATACGAATAAATAAGACTTTTTTAAGGGATTGTTTGGACCATCAAAGTTATACTGAGAAAAGGGGCTCCAAAGAGTTTGCATAGGGATATGGAAGGCCATAAAAACATGATACACCAAGTATGGTAAACACAACTATAACATTGGTAGCGAGCGTGAATCGACCTCGTCTAGCATGAGTACATGTACTACCCCAGTTGTTGATTCCCTTAGTAATGCATGCATACACACATTCATATGTAGAAAATCCATTTTAAATTCATCCACAGATATCATCAAACACTTAACAATACTTCAATTTCAATCTTCTACAATCATAGAAAATAAAAGCATATCACATGAACTCATTCCCATGTAACAATAAGTTGAAACACACATGTTAATAACACATTTGTAGTGGAAAATAACTCATAAACAACAAACAATACATTCACATTTAACACATTTTGAAACTATTTTTTTTGTCAAATGACCTAGAAAAGCCCCCTTGAGGGAAAACTAGTTAGAATGACGATTTTTTCATTAAAGAGCTCTCATCACGACTCAAAAATTTACAACAAGTATGTTCAAAATTTAAGGCACATAATCACCTCATTTTTTGTGCCAAATAGACATAAGAAAAATACCAGTAATAAATATAGTTCATAAAAACTTGTATGGTCTACTGTACATCCCCCACAAATTGTGATACTCTCCTCGAAATCCGTGCACATCAGCTGCCTCAAAATATGTGCAGGAAATAATTGTACCTTCAGTAATAAATTCTCCTTGATTTATATGCAAGCTCTCAGTTTTAATGGTCCCCTATATTTTTATCCTAAATCAATTGAATAGTTTAGTAGTATGACACCTTGCCTTGGAAAATGTGTTACACGTCTTTTACTTGAAACTTGTGTCTCCACCCAAGCTTGGGTATCTCACCCTCCTCAGTAAGTGCTCCATCTCTTTTTGCTCTAAACTTCTTCTCCTTCAACTCTTACGCTTTCCTCATTCAATTTTCATTTCACACTCTTGTGCCTCTCACACTTCTCTCCAAAAATCTCTCTTGGAATGTGTCTAAACTCTCCCAAAAATTATTCTTTTATTAAATGTGAGACTGAATTTGTCTCTTCACCTACCAAGTGACTTTGTATCTTCCTTCCCAAGTGAATCTTCACTTTCCATGGGTGAGACAGATTACACTTTTGTGAAATAAAATCATTTTCACTCACACTATAATAAAAACTCACATTAACTTTATAAATCCAACGTTAGTGACTGGGAAAATCACCTAACTCCTTTCTACATGCCTAGACACCAAGCAATGTAGAAGACCTTCTCCACTGCAAATTTCAACACTCCCTCTCAGTGAGGGAGGTACTTATGTCACATCCTCCACTTGGATCTGTCTCCAACCCACTCACTCTAACTGTTGAAGTTGCTCCCTCTGAGACAAAAGGTCTCTTTGTTACTTGCCCTAGATCACACACTAAAGAACTATGCTAGAAAACTATGAACTAAGAGTTCACCTCACTCTCAAGGATAATCCTCCAACGTCATAGTGTATGAACTTCATCTCCTTGCTGAATTGGAAGAAATATCTCCTCCACAAGTATTTAACACTACCACTGAGCCCAATATCCACCTGGACTCACTATCTAGAGGATTCCCTAACACCTTGTACATCCTGCCATCTCTGATGCCCAACACCCATGTTGAATCCTGACTCTCACTCAAAGGACAAACAATCACCTTTCCATTGCAGAACATGATTGCATATCCATCATCCTCCAGAGTTAACAATGAGAGTAATTTCAACATTAGCTCTAGTACTAAGTACACATTGGCCACCTCTAGATGTCCTCCTAACTATAGTTGGAATCTGACATATCCAACTCCCACCACTGCATGTGTTTTGATGGCCCCACTATCAACATGCATATCTAAGTCAACATCTGAAACACTTAGGAACATATCTTGTGTACCTATAATGTGGTGTGATGCCCTGCCATCCACAAACCATGCGCCAATGTTTGAACTCTCGCTAACACTTCTACTCAAAAGAATAGAGACCAATGATAACTCCTATGCAAAATTCTTAGAATACTCTTTTACTTCAATTGATGTTGCTTCCTCTGTCTCGTCCTTCTTCTTACCTCTCTTCTTGTTTGGACACTAGCCTACATAGTGGCCAAATTTCTGGCAAGCAAAGCACTTAACCTTGCTCATGTTCTTCTTTGGCATAACACCACTGCTTGATCCATTCTTCTTCTTTTCCAAAAAAACACTATGAAAGCATTACTAACCAAGTGCCAAAATCAGTATTCATCTGTACTAACCAACAAATCACTTACAAACAGCTATCACAAAACAATTTACTAAAACACTCATAGCAGGGTAATTTTTAGGGGTGAAATTTTCCTAATTGGCTATTTTTTGGGGTTTTTTCAAAAAATAAATTCACTGTTTGGTCATTTTTAGTGTCTAATATCGCCTATATTTACATAAAATATATTTTTTTCATCATAATATTCGTCACAATTTACACATTTCAGTGTTAATTTTATGTTTCCTATTTAATATTCGCCTACCTATCTATTAACATGTTTTTTTCAATCCAAAACAATCGCATAGAATACTATACATAAGTATAATATTAGAATCCTTAAAAAATACCCTGCTCATAGCTCTACCTCTGATACCATGTAGAAAATTTGTCCTAAACTCAACCATAGATATCCTCAAACACTTAACAACACTCTGATTTCAGTCTCCTACAATCATAAAAAATTAAAGCATATCACATGCACTCATTACCATGTAATAGTAAGTTGAAACACACATGTTAAGAACACATTGTTAGTGGAAAATAACTCATGAACAATAGACAATACATTCAAATTTAACACATTTTGACACAAGAAATTTTGGTCAAATGACCCTGGAAAAACGTCCTAGGGAAAAAACCGGTCTGAATGGGGAATTTTTCCTTAAGGAGCTCTCATCACAACTAAAAAATTTAGAGCAATTATATCACCATTTAAGGAACATAATCACCTCTTTTTTCATGCCAAATACACATAGGAAAAATACCAGCAACAAGTACAGTCCGTAAAGACTTGTATGGTCTGATGTATGATCCCCACAAACTCTTATTTTATCCTCAGATTCAGTGCACAATAGCTGCCTCAAAATGTGTAGGAAATTAGTGTACCTTCAACAATAAATTCTCCTCGTGTTTCATGCAAGATCTCAACTAAAAATCCCCCTTGATTTATGTTCTAAATCAGTTGTACGACCCATTAGTATGTCTATCTTGCCTTGAAAAACATGTTTCCTTTAAACTTGTGCCTCCACCCAAGATTGGGTATCTTACCCTCCTTGGTAAATTCTCCCTCTCTTGTTGTTCTAAACTTCTTCTCCTTCAACTCTTCCTCTTTCCTCCTTCAATGTGCATGTCACACATTCTCACACGCACGTTCCTCTCACACTTCTCTCCAAAACTCTCTCTTGAAATGTGTTCCTAAACTCTCCTAGAAATTCTCCTTTTATTAAATGTGAGATTGAATTTGTCTCTTCCTTCATGATTGAATCTTCACTTTCCATGCGTGAGACATGTTGGATTTATCTTATTACTGAAGAGGGAGGGGGGGGGGGCGAGGGGGTGAATTAGTAATTGCGTAGATATGTATATTATTTATCTATGACAAATTTTCACCAATTAAAACTTTTCAGCAGCTCAATAACAAATGTAACAAGGCACAAATATATGAAGAATAATTGTATATCTATAAATATATGTGTATAATTACATCAGTTGAAGATTGAAATTTACAAACATAAGCATCCACTCATTTCAGGTGTTGACCTAATCTCTGTTTGGTCGCCCAAATGCCATATTTTCCCTTCATTATTCCTTACACTCATCATTATTCATCACTCCATTAACTATTCCTTAGTCCAGATTTCATAAATAAATATGGGTTACCTTGTTATTTTCCAATTTGTTTATTTTCTAAGTATTTTGAGAGAATTTATGATTAAGGGAGGGGGTGAATTAGTAATTGCGTAGATATGTATATTATTTATCTATGACAAATTTTCACCAATTAAAACTTTTCAGCAGCTCAATAACAAATGTAACAACGCACAAATATATGAAGAATAATTGTATATCTATAAATATATGTGTATAATTACATCAGTTGAAGATTGAAATTTACAAACATAAGCATCCAATCATTTTAGGTGTTGACCTAATCTCTGTTTGGTCGCCCAAATGCCATATTTTCCCTTCATTATTCCTTACACTCATCGTTATTCATCACTCCATTAACTATTCCTTATTCCATTTTTCATAAATAAATATGGGTTACCTTATTATTTTCCAATTTCTTTATTTTCTAAGTATTTTGAGAGAATTTATGATTAAATATTAAAAAAATTAACACATTTTCATTATATTTCAAAGTTGGATGAGTTTTACGATGTTTTCAGGCTTATTTGAATATTTTAACAAGGTAAAAAATCACCACCTAGCCTCAAATTCGAATTTCATCTTCAAGCTTTGAAGATTGGAAGAAGATTTGGGATAATCATTCAAGCATAGTCAAAGGAGAAGATCATGGAGATAGAATATCTTATCCAAGATATTATGCAGGATCTGAAGGGATAGGTTGAGAGAAAAATGGATCTGTAATTATGAGTTGCTTATCTTCTCATTCAAAACATTCATGTATAAGTAAGACGGTTCTCTCCTCATTCCGGGGGAGGCCTCTTTAGTGGTGTGAAAGCAGAGAAATAATTTATGTAAAGTCTTTTTGAGAGTTAGTCATAGATCTTATCATTTTGTAATAGGATTGATGTTTTAGAAAATTTTGATTTTTCCATAAGATATTTATTGTTTTGAATTGTTAATGGATTTCATGTTTTCCTAGTTAATTTCATTTTATTCAACTTTATGCTCTCCTAGATTTAAATTTACTTTCATGCAATTTCATGCTTTCGTAAACTAGGTTCAAATTCAGTCACATGTGTTTTCTTAGATTTAGTTGCATGATTTCTTAGATGAAGTTAATCGCATGTTTTCTTAGATTTCAGTCGTATGTGTGTTTTCCTTTTCAAGCAATAGAATATGTTAGTGTCACTCTGATCCTGCATATATTTTTCTTGCACCTCTAAGTTTATGTTCTCCCCGGATTGATAATTTATGTCGAAATTACTATCATATATTTCACTCGACATTTTGGCGTCGTTGTCAAGGAGGTGCTAAAAGGGTATCAGAGTTTTGACCGGTAGATATGTTGCTTTTACACAACAAGTGGGAGGGGAAATGATAAGACAAAATGACGGATTCACTACGGAATTTATGTGGTGTAACAGTCGAACGCATCTACTTTGGTGGGTCTTTCCAAATCCTTGTTGTTCCCTTTGCATGTAAATATGTTTCCTATTCGTAAGCATGATTTACTTTTCATCTAAGAGTGTTTATTTTTCTGCAAATTGTTTACTTTTCATGCAAGATAGAGTATTTCTTTTATGCAAATTTGATTTTATGCAAGTGTCCCTTTATCTATTATTCTTTTGCATTTACATTTTTGTAGTTGGAAGTTTGTCTTGATTTCATTATGCACTAGTTTTGGTTTCTCCTGATTTCTAAGTTGGTTTCTTTTTATTTTTTAAGTATGTTACTTGCATTTTTACAAGAGTGTGTTTAATTTTCTACAAGAGTGATTATATTTCTACCATTAGTTTTATAGTTTTATATTTAAATAGTTTTCAATTTGTTTTTGTTGCAATATAATCCGTCAGGATTATACGTTATTGTAAATATTAGGAATATGAAGAGACTCTTGGATGTGTGATCCCAAGAGTCATTGTAAATGTATAAATAAAGGCATTCTATGGAGAAATAATAGGAATTCAGGAATTATTTCACCTGACAGTGGTATCAGAGCTCCATAACTCCTGCCTGCATGCCTATCAGAGCTGCCTGCCATAACTCTTGGATGCTGTGTCCCAGTCCTGGCATTCTGTATGCCATTGTATCCATTCGGTCCTTTTGTGCTTTCTTACTTGTCTGTCCATTGCCAGATTGCTGGTTTGTTCTCTCTGGCCTCTGCCCGTCCCGCTTTGCTTGGAGTTGAATGCACTGCCTTTGGCGTTACTCCTCCAGAATATAGCCTGCCCTATGCTGCTGCACACTCTCAGAATTATTCTTGTTATTATGTTGCACGTTCATCCATTCCGTTACATCTTCTTGTCAGTCGCCAATCTACGTTGAGGAACGTTTATGAGGTATAGAACAGTTTTTTGAATTCTACATTCTTTTATAATTTGTATTGATAGGATCTCCGATGTCATTTGGAGTGGAGACCATTCCACTCCATGAATGATGTGATTTCCATCTCCCGTAACTCTGCGTTCTTTGTGACTGTCAAAACCCTAAATCGTGACCTCCAGTTCATAATTTCCTTACTTCCCTTCCATGTGAGCTCTCTCCATCACACCGTTTTCAATAAACCAACAAGGAACCATTAGTCACCTGAGTGTGAGAGTAATGCACCGCATTCTGCATTTTGAATGTGTGTGAATTTTTAGTAGTTTGAAAGGCATAGAATGAGCTGCTGCGTGCTTGACCATGCCTTTATGGATTGATCTATTTCCAAAGAACTTGATACGAGCTGCGACCACCATAGATTCATGAAGACACATTGGTGTTGAATGTTTGTTGAAGAGCGGTGAGAAGACTGTGCGATGAACACAACTCGCACATATTTATTTTCTTTGAATACTGATTATCATTGGTGAAGATTCACGCCCTCATTCAGTTGCGTGGAGAATCCATTGAATGATATATGCTGCTATGTGAAAGAGCGTCTACAGAATACGTTGAAGTGTATATTCAGAGTCTTTTTCAAGAGCGTGGAGGTAAAACTTTGGTGTTGTATTACTTGTGACCATTGGGAATACCAAAAAAAACCCTAAATTTACCCTAGGTATTTGCGTGAAGTTTGAAGTGAAATATTTTCATGTATATGCATCTTGTATGAGTTCGTGTTTGTTGCTGAGACGTGTCCATGAATGATTAACTGTTGATGTATGACTTATGATGTGAAGACTGCTACGGCGTTGGTGACTGCCTTGGAATAAGCATTGCTTTCATTATTCCATGTGTGAGTGACCTCTCTTGGTTGAATTCAATATCAATGCTGAGAGCTGTGGACTCGTGGTATTTCTGTAGACCGTGACCTGCTCCTTTGCATTGGCATTGTTGTAAATCTTGAGGAAGGTGGCAGAGACTTAGACCTGCACCTTTACTCTTTCTTCTTTTTCTCCTATTGTTTTAGTTGCAAGATTCAATCACAGAAGATGCAATCTATAGCATCCATAGTTGGTGCCACTCTCACTGGAAAAGACACTTGTCTAGAATGGTGGAGGAAGATCAAATATGCCTTCATCTACAATGACCTTTGGGACGGTATTTGCGAAGGCACCACAATAGAGACAGAAGCTGGAAAGTCCATAACCAGAGACCCAAGACCTCCAGAATCCTAGAAAGAGAAGGCTATTTGGAAACAAAAGACAAGAAAACTTTTGCGATAATCACTGCCGCAGTCAGTGAAGAGGTGAGCCAGCACATATTGCCTGCAAAATCATGTTTTGAAGCACTAAAAATGTTAAAAGATTTGTATGATTCACACTCTGAAATGGAAGTTATTCAACTAATGCTAAAACTATTCAGTTTAGAAGTAAAATACAATGATCCCATGTTAGTTGCCTCTGAAATCAAAGCTATCATGCACAAGATTCAAGCCTCTGGTATGAAACCAGATCTTCCCCTTGCAGCATTTGTAAAATATTTGTATCCTTCTCACTCCAACTATCTTGAGTCATTGCAAGTAAGTGACAAGTTCAAATCACTGACATTTGACACCCTGGTAGAGAAGATAGCTGACAGAGAGAAAGCTTTTGGTAAGAAGACAACCGAGCATTTTGGAGAATCACTTTGCTTTGCTCAAAAAGCAAAGAACCACACCAAAGAACAATCCAAAGATCATCCCAAAGGAGAAAGCAGCATGAGAGGCAGAGGAAGAAGAAACTTCAGAGCTAGAGGAGGCAGAAACAACTCCAGCAAAAGATCAGATTTGAAGTGCAAGCGTTGTGGAAAGATTGGACACATAGCAGATCAGTGTCGAGCTTTGTGGGACTCCATCAAAGACAGACATAACCAGAAGAAAGATGACAATAAGAACCAAGATTCTAGTAAATCTTCAAATTCTGCTCATTGTATTGTTGCACATTGTAATCTTGGTATTAATGAAATGATTTCACTTTCATCTTACACAGATTGTTGGCTACTTGATACTGGTGCAACATCACACATGACTTTTAGAAAAGACTTTTTTGAAGAACTGAATGAAACAATAAATGGCATAGTTTACTTTGCAGATAAATCAAGTCTTAAACCAAAGGGAATGGGCACCATTCGGCTGAAGATGCCTGGATTCCCTGATTTCTTGTTGAAGAATGTTCTTTATCTTCCAGAGTTGCAGAGAAGCCTGCTGTCCTTGGTGCAGATTCGACAGCAAGGCCATTCCATCCACATGTTTGATGGAATCGTAGAAATAAGAAATTCCTCTGACAACCAAGTCATCATGACTGGATACGAAGATGGGAAACTATTGAAGCTAAAGGGTTCATCTGCAAGGGTTCAGAACTATGCCTTCCTCTCTCAACATGGAGAAGGTAATTTGTCATCAAGTTTATTGTGGCATGCAAGATTTGGTCATCTGAATTATAATAGTCTTCGTTTGTTGAGAAAGAATGGTGTATTTGGTTTTCCCACCATTCCCAAAGAGAAGAGCAAATGTGATGCATGTATATTAGGGAAACACAGTAAGCTGCCATTCCATGAATCTAATTTCAGAGCAAGTAGGAAATTAGAATTAGTGCATTCTGATTTATGTGGCCCAATGCCAACTCCTTCTGTCAATGGGAATAAGTATTTTATGACCTTTGTTGATGACTACTCAAGAATGTGTTGGATTTACTCATTAAAGACAAAATCAGAATCATTTCAAACATTCAAGGACTTTCATGAATTGATAGAAAAACAAGCACAATCTAAAATTGGTACACTTCGTACTGACAATGGGAAAGAATACACTTCAAATGATTTTGAAGATTATCTTCGCCAACATGGAATTGCACATCAGACTACAGTTCCCTACAATCCTCAACAAAACGATGTAGCAGAAAGAATGAACAGAACCATAATGAATATGGTAAGCTCAATGATGTTTTTTAAGAATGTAAAACTAATGTTTTGGGGTGATGCAGTGAAATGTGCATCCTATTTGAGAAACAGAAGTCCCTCAAATGCTGTTGATAACAAGACTCCACATGAAATGTGGTTTGGCCATCTCCCTTCAGTCATGCATCTCAGAGTTTTTGGTTCCACCTGTTATGCCTTGATTCCAAAGGAGCAAAGGAACAAGCTTGGTACTCGAAGCAGAAAATGCATTTTCCTGGGGTACGAAGAAAACTCCAAGGTGTACCGTCTGTATGATGAGGTAAACAAGAAGTTTGTTATTTCCAGAGATGTCATTTTTCTTGAGACTAATAAAAATGACCAGTCCATTGAGAGACAGCTTGATCATTTGGAAAAATATCCTCATCCAAAGAAATATTCTGAAAATGAATATGAAATTCCAAACCTTGAAGGGGGGATTCCTATTCTGGATCAACCTTTGGAATTTCCATATGAAGCACCAACTCCCCCGCATGAAGAAGTTCTTGCTACTTCACCTAAACAAGAGATTCGACTAGATGATGTGATTGAGAGACTTGGAAGACTCAACCTTGAAGGAAATGAAGCACCACCAGCTGATCAACCAGGACCATCACGAAAGATTCCTAAATGGGCCACAAAGACACTTGAAAGTGTCCATCCGGATGAAGTTGGAAAGACGGGAACGAGAAGTTCAAAAAGACATGAAGATGGAGGAGAAGCATATAATTCAGGCAATGACATGGATGTATCATTTGATTGTGAATTTAATTTATCTGCTAACTTTGAACCAACTTCCTTTGAAGAAGCTTCTACTCGAGTTGAGTGGAAAGAAGCTATGCAGAATGAGTATGATGCACTCATGAAGAATGGAACTTGGAAGCTGGTTGACCCTCCAGTTGGAACCAAACCAATTGGCTGCAAGTGGGTGTACAAGAACAAATACAGATCAGATGGCTCACTTGAAAACCACAAAGCGAGGCTTGTAGCAAAAGGCTATGCACAAAAGGAAGGAATTGACTATGAAGAAACGTTTTCTCCTACAACAAAATGGGCTACCATCTATACCTTACTCTCTTTAGCTGCTCAGAATGGGTGGAAAGTTCATCAGATGGATGTGAAGACTGCTTTCTTGAATGGAGACTTGAAAGAGAATGTCTTCATGTTTCAACCAAAAGGCGTTGTTGTGAAAGGAAAAGAACAAAAGGTATGGAAGCTTGTCAAATCCTTGTATGGCCTAAAACAAGCGCCTCGCGCATGGTATGAAAAATTAGCCGAGCATCTTTTGAAGTTAAATTTCGAACATTTTGATCTTGATGATGCAACACTGTTTATAAAGAAAGTTGGAAGATCTGTTGTGTATCTTGTGGTGTACATAGATGATCTTTTGATGTCAGGGAACAATGAGAGCTATATAGCATACATAAAGAAAGATTTGAAAAAGATATTTGAAATGAAAGATATGGGACATCTCCACTATTACCTAGGAATTGAAGTCACTCAACATCCTAAGTACATATTCCTATCTCAAAAAAAATATGTTGGAGAACTACTAGACAAATTTTGCACAACAGAATGCAACCCTATCTCTACTCCAATGGAACAGAAAATGAAGCTCACATCAAGCGAAGGAAAAGAATTTGAGGATGCGACCAAGAATCAAAAACTTGTAGGAAGACTTATCTACCTTACAACAACTAGACCAGATATTTCTTATGTTGTTGGCATACTTTCAAGGTTCATGCATAAACCTTGTGAAGGACACTGGTCAGCTGCAAAAAGAGTTCTAAGATACTTGAAGGGGACTCAATACGTTGGACTCAAGTACTCTAAGGTGGATGACTTCAAACTTATTGGGTACTCAGACTCAGATTTTGATGGCGATAAGGAGACAAGAGTATCAACTTCTGGATACACTATGAGTCTTGGATCATCAGCTGTCTCATGGAGATCGCGCAAACAGTCAGTTCCGGCAGATTCAACAACAGAAGCAGAATATGTGGCTGCTGCTGAAGCAACGAAAGAAATAGTATGGCTCAGGAAGATACTTGAAGATTTGCAAGAAAAACAAGAGAACTCCACTCCATTATTGATCGACAATACTTCTGCAGTCAAGCTGGCTAAGAATCCCAGATTCCATGATCGAACCAAACACATCAACACAAAGTATCATTTGATTCGACATCATGTAGAGGCCAAGACAGTCCATCTTCAATATTGTTCCACAAATGATCAAGTTGCAGACATCTTCACCAAAGCGCTTAGACGAGAAAAATTTGAAAGATTCAGAAACATGCTCGGACTTACTAACACCCCTTCGGATTAAGGGGGGGATTGTTGGAATATAATCCGTCAGGATTATACGTTATTGTAAATATTAGGAATATGAAGAGACTCTCAGATGTGTGATCCCAAGAGTCACTGTAAATGTATAAATAAAGGCATTCTATGGAGAAATAATAGGAATTCGGGATTTATTTCACCTGATAGTTTTGATGTTTTTATTCAATCTACATGGAAGTACAAGAATACCAACAAGATGAGTTTAATGATACACTTAAGTCTGGAACAACTTACTCAGATCCTAGCAAAAGCTCGGATCTCCTCTTCTCAAGAAGAGGAGATATTGACAACAACTAAAATCTTGACCCCTCCTCCTGAAGTGAAAGAAGAATCAACATTCAAGTAATCATGTATATGAGATGATGAGCAATTATGCAAGCAGGAGATCGAGGAATATGAAGAAGGGATTTCAGGTGATCTAAATCAGAATGTAAATCAAGCTTATGAAAGTTTCATTGAACAATGGTTTCAAGCAAATAACAGGTTAGATCAATTTTGTTTTTGTTTTTATTTTATTAATTCACAGTTTCAACAACTAGCCTCACACATTCCTGTATATTTTAATTTTTCATTTGCAAAATTGAAGATGTATATATTTTTATTACTTTTTCGTGTACTGTTACACTGGAAATTTGATTACTATAGCTCAAATGGATAACTACAGCTCAAATGGGTGGGTGAGATGTGTCCCGTCTGTAACGCTTATGTGGCACATGTTGGCTCAATAAAAATAATAATAATAAAAGTTAAAAAAAAACTTATAACATGCCCCCTTATAATTAAAAAATAAAAAATATTATACTCATATAAATATACAACCATATTAGGGAAATACTCATAATCTTACAAATTGAGTAGTAAAATTCAATTGACTTTAGTAAAAAGAATTTATAAAACCAAGAACATATAAAATTTAATAAAACCTCGTAGGGAAAAACCAAACTTCAATAATAGATTTCTTATTGGCTGGCCAAGGCTAAGATCATCTTTCCTGGTCACTTTGGCAAAATACAACTAGCAAGAAACCATGGGCCACTAAAACCATGTGATTTAAACCACTAGTCAAGGTTAACCCTAACATGTAAATGTTCATTTTTAGTTATAAAGAAAAACAAGTTATTTCTCAAAAACATTTGGATAAATGTTTAAAATCTTCATTTGCTGGATGGTAAAATGATTTTCAAATTCCAATTTATGCTGGAAATCTAAATTTTAAAAATTTATTTGAATTAGTTTACTCATTAACTACTCTTGACATTCATTTTTAGTTTTAAAGAAAAACAAATTAAACAATTTTTGGAAAACTATTTGATTAATTATTAATGTTACTCACCTCATTCTTCTATTGATATGCTAGTTGACCATTTCCAAGTAGGAATACTTATTAGACATTTTTGTAAATTAAAAGGAGTTTGCATCTCAAGAGAACTTGATTCCTCTCTGCGCTTGGTAGAACCATAGTTAAGATGGATCTATAGTGGTCAATAAAACAATTTGTCATTTTCAGTGTTTGGTTCGAATAAGTATGCTCTCCTCCGGGCTTTGTGCAATCTAAAGATTAAAAAGTAGAATGGCTATAACATTTTTTTCCAAAAAAAATAATGATAAAAAATGCTTTATTTTTTTTTAATCTCCATTTACTAACAAAATTATTTTCCTTCATTTCATTCGAAATTTTTTGAGGTTGAGTTAGGACCCTTGTAATTTTTAATAGAAATTAAACATAAAAATAAAAACAATAATAATAATTTTTTTTAACAAAACATAAAAGAAATTGAAATAACTTGAAAAATTCTTTTATGTGTGGCTTGGAACAAAACCTAACACAGCGGCATGGAATGGCTTGACCAATATAATGAGTTTCATTTTTTTTCAGAGATCAAATTTGGCTCAACAGCATTATATATCAAAATCATTTACACTGTTGCGGTCGAAACTATGTTTGTTGCGCCGAGAGGCGCTCTACAGCCCAGTATGGGGGAGATCTTGTCACGTGATGTAACGTGATGTAACGTTACTAACATGTCGGCAAAAAAAATAGTGAAAGTGAATATTATGGGGGAGATCTTGTCACGTGATGTAACGTTACTAACATGTCGGCAAAAACTAATAGTGAAAGTGAATATTATGGGAGAGATTTTGTAACACGAAATAAAAAAAAAATATCACATTCGTAAAATTTTATTAATAAAAAATAAATTTTCTAATAGGCCAAAATAAATGTCCGCCACAAAAACAATCTAATATGGGGGAGATGTTGTAAGATTCTTCATACCTAACAAAACAATAAAAGAGCAAAAATTTAATTATCTGTAAAAAAAATATGTGAGTCAAGAAAAAAACACAAAATTGAATTATCCCAAAAAAAAACAATCTAATATGAGGGAGATGTTGTAATCTTCCTACCTAACAAAACAATAGAAAAGAAAAAATTTAATTATCTGTAAAAAAAATATGTGGGTCAAGAAAAAACACAAAATTGAATTATCCGCAAAACAATGTTGGCCTTGCACATGGTTTTAAAACCATGTACAAAGCATTCTAAACAACCCATGGTTTTATTGTACATGGTTTAGGTGGCTTTGCACATGGTTTTCAAACCATGTGCAAGGCCTCCTAAACAACTCATGGTTTTATTGTACATGGTTTTGGAGGGCCTTGCAAATGGTTTTAATACCATGTGCAAGGCCTCCTAAATAACCCACGATTGTAGGAGGGCCTTGCAAATGGTTTTTAAACCATGTGCAAGGCCTCCTATACAACTCATGGTTTTATTGTACATGGTTTTGGAGGGCCTTGCAAATGGTTTTAATACCATGTGCAAGGCCTCCTAAATAAACCACGATTGTAGGAGGGCCTTGCATATGGTTTTAAAACCATGTGTGGGGAAATTATGCAATGTTTGTTCATAAAAAAAATAAAATAATAAAAAATAGTATATGTCAGCCATAAATAATATTAAGTATTAATAATAAAAATATTATATGTGGACCTTAAATAATAATAAAAATGTGTCTTTTTGTTTGAATCAAATCAATGGATACCTAAGAAGAGGTTTGCACCTAGAGAGATTTGATCCATCTTGGCGCTTGATAGAGCCTAGGATTTGGATCTACGCTGGTGATAACCCATAACTGCCTACACATAGTTTGGGATGCAAGTAACAATCTAGACATACCTAATACTTCCTCCATATCCATTTAAATGGGTGATTGTATGTTAATTTGATTTGCAAGAGATCATTCCCGTCGTGATCATTCCCGTCGTGAGTATGGATCAGTTATCAACAAAAAACTGTACTCAAATAGTCGCCATCCATGCGACACAGAAAAACCCCACACGTCCATATAGGCGGTGTAGGTTGCTCGCATATTATTCGCTCCGATACCCATGCTGCAACAAGAACGAGCAGCTTGTTTAGAACAGCTAGGTCAACCATGCATTTGGCTGTATTTTTGGGTATGTTTTTGTGTGAAAGGAGAGAAGGGAGGGAGGCATATGGCGAACAATATTTCACAGGCTATCCATATATTTCCGGTTCCATATGTCGGACCGACCATTTCTAGGCTCCAACAGTTCAATTGTACATAAACTACAACTTATTACATATTCGTTGCACCATTAGTTGCTTTCACCTTCATCCTTGGCATCTTTTCATCTTATGCACCATCGATAATAGGGATAACTCTGCCATGTCCCTTAACATTGTGTTTCTTAACCGGGAATATCAATGTATTTCTTTTCTAGATCTGCTCCTGACAACCATGCCATGCTGCCCGTATTCAAAGCCTATCACAAAGCCTGTTTCCAGGAAATTTTTAAGATACCTTGAGATTAATACAGGCAAGTTTTTGAAGCTTAACATGATACGCTCCATGAACATTATCTAATTCGAGGGTTATGGGATCTATTTCCTGTTTGTTTTGGAATTCATCTTTTAAGCGTGGCAGCAGGATCATCAAACACGCCCGCTGATAAAATCAATCAGTTCCAATCCATTTCCAACCCAACATTGAATAGTCGGTTTCCACCAGCACATTCTACCTGATACACAGCCTTCCAAGAGTTAATAACAACAATTCAATGAGTGTGGTTGACGAATCTTATGCTTCTAATCGATCGACAGAATTGTGTGCATGCACGTTACTCTTATTTGATTTGATGATCCTCATTGGGATCGATCCAACCTTTCTCAACGCCTCAAATAATGGTTCTAGCCCTTCATTCTGCTGAACCGCTGGGGTGGAATATCTCTCTGAATTCGACGTCTATGCGCCCAACGAGACGTCGAGGCGCAGGGGGTTTAAGCCCTAACGAACATCGTCTAATAATTCCATGTCATTTGCCATGGTAACCGCGTCACTGTCCTCAAATAGAAGAAGCAAATTGTAAATCAGTTTACAGAGAGATAGAGAGTTTACACACATTAGACAGTAGAGAGAACTCCGGGTGAGAAAAGAGAAGTTGAAGTTCAAGCTTCTGTGTAAAGCTCTATAAAAGGACAAGTCTGGACCGACAAGTTTGTAATACTTTGTTATTTCCGCATACTTAAATATATGAAATAGTTTATGGTTGAATGCATGATTATTTGGCCGCACATATTTCCAGATTTACTTGGGTAAATGTCTTTTACAGTTACTGTTAATTGAAAGAACAAGAACCCATAAAAATCTCACCGCGTTTGAGGTCGAGTCAAGTCTTCCTACATATTTGGGCATATGTTTTTATAAGTTATTTGGATTTGTTAATGTGTCCATTTTACTTCATCTTACTCACAAGTGAAAAGCATTTGTAATTTCTTAAGTCTTTAGACTAAGAAACACACTCTGTAGATTTTGGCCTAAGTGAACCAACAAGGTCGGTTGTGTGAGCAGACTTGAGAGGTCGGTTGAGTCAGCCAACTGAGGTCGCCGACTTGAGTGGTCGGAGAGGTGAACCGACTTGTGAAGTCGAAAAAGTAAGCCGATTTAGAAGTGACAAGTGGTCAAGGTAAAATCAGTGGGTAGAACTGACAAGTAAGTCGAAGTAATTTTAGCCGAGTGGAAAGACCGACTAAACTTTATAAACTTGTCTAGTGGGGAGATAGACAAGTTTCACCCCACAAGGAAAAAGAAAAAATGGTCGACATGAAAAGTAAAAATTAAATTTTAATATCGACTGAGCCCTAAATTCAAGTTTAGTCGGCTTGGTTTTGGCTAAGTGGTATTAGAAGGTGGAAATTAATCTTGTAAGGAAAGTTAATTAAAAATTAAAATGGCTTCCACTTCTGGTTCATTGCAAACTCCAATCTTTACAGGAAATAATTATGAATATTGGTCTTTAACAATGAAGGCTTTATTCAGAGGTCAAGATGTCTGGGAGATAGTCCAGCATGGTTATGCAGAACCAACAGACATGACAGCATATAACAATCTCACACAAGCTGAGAAAGATGTCTTCAGGGAACAAAGGAAGAAAGATGGACAAGCTCTGTTTTTCATACATCAAACTATGCATGAGAGCATACTCCCAAGAATAGCAAAAAAAACTAATGCTAAGGAAGCATGGGATACATTGGAGACTGCCTATCAAGGTTTGGATAAGGTAAAGACATCCAGTCTAGACAATTCAGTTAAAACTGATGTTACACTTGGAAACAATGTCCAAGTTATTATCTTAGGAAAAGGCACTGTTGATATTCTAACCAAACAGGGGGAGAGTAAGTATATCCCTGATATCTATCATGTCGAAGGTCTGAAACATAATTTGTTAAGCATTGGACAGTTGTTACAAAAAGGCTACAGAGTCTACATGGAAGATGATCACTGTGTGATCAAAGACAAGCGTCCAAGCGACCAGTTGATAGCAAAAGTGCCAATGATAAGCAACTGCTTGTTTCCATTGAGAATAGTTCCCGACATGAAAGGGAAGACAAAGACAGGAGCTGCATTCAAGGCAGAAAGTGAAGAAACAGTCGAGCTCCTCGACAAGAGAGAAAATTGAAGCGCTAATTTGCAAGCTGCATTTCAGACGGAAGTTCAGGATGAATCTTGGTTGTGGCATTTCAGATTTGGACATTTGAATTTTGGTGGGCTAAAGCTACTACACACAAAGAATATGGTGAAAGGATTACCATTGATCGATAGACCAGAGAGGGTTTGCGAAGGCTGTATTTTTGGCAAGTAGCATAGACAAACATTTCCAGTCGAAAAGTCCTATAGAGCATGCACACCACTTGAAATTGTGCACTCTGACATCTGTGGTCCAATGCAGACATCATCCATTGGTGGCTGCAAGTATTTTCTAACCTTTATTGATGACTACTCAAGAAAAACATGGGTATATTTTCTGAAACATAAATCTGATGCATTTGGTTATTTTCAGCAGTTCAAGGCACTTGTGGAGAACCAGAGTGGACATCGCATCAAGATTTTAAGGACCGATAGAGGAGGTGAATATGTTTCAAATGAATTTCTGAATTTTTGCAAGACCCATGGCATACAAAAACAATTCACTGCACGGTATACACCTCAGCAGAACGGTATTGCCGAAAGAAAGAACATAACCATCATGGAGATAGCACGCAGCATGTTGGCACCCAAGCATTTGCCAAATGAGTATTGGGATGAAGCACTTGCAACTGCTGTGTACATTATGAACCGGTGTCTGACAAAGAGTGTGAAGAACAAAGTTCCCCAAGAAGCATGGACATGTATGAATCATAGTGTTTCCCATCTAAAAGTTTTTGGTTGTGTTGCATATGCTCATGTTCCAGATGAGCTGAGAAGGAAGCTAGACAAGAAGGGACATAAATGTATTTTTGTCGGCTATTCAGAAGACACAAAGGCATACAAGTTGTATGACCCTATCGCAAGGAAAGTGATAATTAGTCGAGATGTTCAATTTGTCAAGAATGAATCATGGGATGGAACCGTCGACATAAATGTCAACATTGTGTCGAACATCGACAATGATGATATGGAAGAGGAAGTGGTTCAAACACCACATGTAAATCAACCAGTCGTAGCACCATCAAATCCCATGACACCAAGACATGGTTCAGCACAAGGACCATCAACACAAGTAGCAGCTCAAGCTACACCGACAAGTACACCAAGAGGACAGCAGACTCCATCAAGCATTTCGTCTAGGTTGACATCGACAGAACCAGTGAAGACAAGAAGTCTGCGAGAGATATATGAAGCTGGTACACCTAATTCATTCTCTCTCTTTGCATTATTTTCCCCTATATATGATCCCCTAACATTTGAAGAAGCTGTTGAAGAAGAAGTATGGGCACAAGCCATGGATGAAGAAATAGAATGCATTGAGAAAAACCAGACATGGGAACTAGTTGATGTACCAAAAGACAAAGATGTAATCAGTGTCAAATGGATTTACAAGACAAAGCAAGACGCTGATGGGAATTTGCAAAAGCATAAGGAAAGAATGGTAGCAAGAGGGTTCACACAGCAACCCGACATCGACTTCAATGAAACGCTTGCACCTGTTGCACGCATGGATACAGTCAGAACAATTTTTGGTGATTGCTGCACAAAACAAATGGCATGCTCATCAAATGGATGTCAAGTCATCATTCTTAAATGGCTATCTAGAAAATGAAGTATATGTGGAACAACCACAAGGGTATGAAGTTCTAGGTCAAGGACATAAAGTATATAGGCTGAAAAATGCATTATATGGTTTGAAACAAGCTCCTAGAGCTTAGTACAGTCGGATTGATTCCTATCTCACTGAAAATGGATTTCATAGAAGTGAAAGTGAACCGACTTTGTACATCAAAGTCGATGAGCAAGGTAAGATGTTAATTGTCTGCTTGTATGTAGATGATTTAATATTTACTTGTGATTTTGGCATAGCAGATTTTAAAGCAGTCATGGAAAGTGAATTTGAAATGATTGATCTGGGGCTTATGAAGTTTTTTCTGGGCATTGAAGTTCAGCAGTCTGAAAGTGGTATCTTTATATCACAGTCTAAGTATGCAAGTGAATTTTTAGAAAGATTTAACATGTCTAATTGCAAGACAACCCCAACACTAGTAATAACAGGTTTAAAATTGAGCAAGGATGATGAAGGATCCACTGTTGATCCTACGCTGTTCAAAAGGCTTGTTGGCGGCCTTATGTATTTGACAGCGACAAGACCAGAAATTATGTATGGAGTAAGTCTGATCTCAAGGTTCATGGAGTCACCAAAAGACTCACATTGGCAAGCAGGTAAAAGAATTCTGAGGTATGTAAGTGGCACACAAGACCTTGGTATTATGTATTCAACCTCAGAAAATTTTAAACTCATTGGTTACACTGACAGTGACAATGGAGGCAGCATAGATGACAGGAAAAGCACATCTGGGTACACATTTCATTTTGGTACAGGTGTTGTTTCATGGGCTTCAAAGAAACAGCCCATAGTAACTCTATCTTCAGCTCAAGCAGAGTATGTTGCAGCAACAAGTGTTGCATGTCAAGCTGTTTGGATGAGGAGAGTGTTAA
>LPNX010696790.1:152287-189092 GCA_001517045.1 Pseudotsuga menziesii | reverse complement strand
TATTAGATTGTTTTTTTTTGGGATAATTCAATTTTGTGTTTTTTTCTTGACTCACATATTTTTTTTACAGATAATTAAATTTTTGCTCTTTTATTGTTTTGTTAGGTATGAATAATCTTACAACATCTCCCCCATATTAGATTGTTTTTGTGGCGGACATTTATTTTGGCCTATTAGAAAATTTATTTTTTATTAATAAAATTTTACGAATGTGATATTTTTTTATTATTTCGTGTTACAAAATCTCTCCCATAATATTCACTTTCACTATTAGTTTTTGCCGACATGTTAGTAACGTTACATCACGTGACAAGATCTCCCCCATAATATTCACTTTCACTATTTTTTTTGCCGACATGTTAGTAACGTTACATCACGTTACATCACGTGACAATATCTCCCCCATACTGGGCTGTAGAGCGCCTCTCGGCGCAAAGACTTGTCACAGAACCATCAAGAACCGACAACAATATTCTGTGACAACAATTCATCCATAGCATTATCAAAGAATCATGTGTTTCACAAGAGAACCAAGCACATTGACACAAGGTTTCATTTTATAAGAGAGTTGGTGAACGACAAAGAAATTTGTTTGGAATTTTGCAGGTCTGAAGACCAACTTGCCGACATCTTCACAAAGCCATTGGAAAAGGACACATTCCAGTATCTGCGTAGTTATCTTGGAATGACAAGTTCTCCACAGTGAACTCTGTCATAAGCAGAGCATGTCTAAGCTCTGAAACATTTTGTAAATTTTTGTTTTAAAAATCCCCATCTGCTCATAATTAAGGGGGAGTGTTGGAAAAATGTAATTACTCGCAGATCCGTACCCGACTCTCAGCCAACTCTGTCAGAGTCTATACCAGTCAAGATCTTGTTTGTCAGTCTGACAAGAGGGAAGAGTCCACGATTCAGCAATGTAAACCAGTTGAATTTATTTCTGAAGCTAAGTTGTTAGGTAGATAGTTATTACAGTCTTTAATGGTGAGTCAGTCGACCCATGTAGAAGCAATCTTCAGGTTGCCTATAAATAGAAGAAGCAAATTGTATTTATCAGCTTATAGAGAGATAGAGAGTTTACAGACATTAGAAAGTAGAGAGAACTCCGGGTGAGAAAAGAGAAGTTGAAGCTCAAGCTTCTGTGTAAGTGATTCAGTCGAAGAGCTGAAACTCTGTAAAAGGACAAGTCTGGCCCGACAAGTTTAGACCAACAAGTTTGGACTGACAAGTTTGTAATACTTTGTTATTTCCGCATAGTTAAATATATGAAATAGTTTATGGTTGAATGCATGATTATTTGGCTGCACATATTTCCAGATTTACTTGGGTAAATGTCTTTTACAATTACTGTTAAGTGAAAGAACAAGAACCCATAAAAATCTCACTACGTGAAAGTTCCAGGTTTTACGACACATTGGTCAACTCAAGTCTTCCTACATATTTGGGCATATGTTTTTATAAGTTATTTGAATTTGTTAATGTGTCCATTTTACTTCATCTTACTCATAGGTGAAAAGCATTTGTAATTTCTTAAGTCTTTAGACGAAGAAACACACTCTGTAGATTTCGCCCAAAGTGAACCGACAAGGTCGGTTGTGTGAGCCAACTTGAGAGGTCGGTTGAGTTAGCCGACTAAGGTCGCCAACTTGAGTGGTCGAAGAGGTGAGCCGACTTGTGAAGTCGAAGAAGTCAGTCGACTTAGAAGTTACAAGTGGTCGAGGTAAAATCAGTCGGTAGAACCGACAAGTAAGTCGAAGTAATTTTAGTCGAGTGGAAAGACTGACTAAAATTTATAAACTTGTCTAGTCGGGAGATAGACAAGTTTCACCCGACAAGAAAAAAGAAAAAGCGGTCAGCGTGAAAAGTGAAAATTAAATTTTAATATCGACTGAGCCCTAAACTCAAGTTTAGTTGGCTTGGTTTTGGCTAGCACCTTCTAAACTCCAATTCATCTGTGCACTTAGTAGAGACTTAAATTAGAGAGGAGGAGAAGGCCCTAAATCTTGGTGAGCTTGTGGTGTGGAAAAAAACCCAATCATCAGAAATTAGATTTGCGACTTTCAGGAATGTATATATTGGGGCCAGTTCCCATGTTGGCCGGAATGAATGTCCAATGCGGATTCTTATCAATTATGTGAGATTAAGATTGAGGGCTAGAGGGGGTTAAATGCCGTAATGGCAAAGTAGGAATTACACTGACACAATAATATCATACGCTCTAGAAATTTAACCACCTCGATTCTAATAATCATATTAAAATTGCCAGACTCCGCTCTGTGGTTTGGTTATTGGTTTGGTAGGGTGTGGGTGTTTTTCCACGATAGCCTAGTCTTTTTGCTATTCACAAATCCTTTAGCATGCAAATCCATCATATTTGCAGGATAGGTTAGTTAAGAATTTCTTTTTGTTCTAATTGAACAACAATTAAAAGGCTTGGAACACACAATAAAAACACATAAAAATAAATGTATTGTTGGTTTTTTTTTAAATAAATTAAATTTAAAAAAATACAAAAACAATTTAGAAATAATAATAAAAGGGTTTTGAATAAAACTTGGATTTTTTCTTCTTCTTTTTATTATAACAACGCAAAAAATTAAATAAAATATATTTTTTAAACATACAAATAAAAAAACATTAGGTAAATAAACAAAATATAAAAATAAAAAACAAAAACAAATTTGGAAAACTAAATAAAACAAAATAAAACTTTGTCAATATTTTTTTTTTAAATTATATATAAAATAAAAATAAAATTGCAAATGGATTTCAATTATTCCTGCAAACAATATCAAAACAATACACTAAGTTGTTTCTTGGAGTCATTTCAAGTGGCAATCAACAAAGAGACAATCACGCCATGCCCACAAGTAAAAATGCACTTTACTTTTGAATTTTGATATCCTTACATTTGTACTTATTTCTGCATTTTAAGATGATCTCACAAGTTTGATTGCAGGATTGGTACTAACATCTTTCAGGTTTGAAGAAACTCGTGTTTCATGCCGAAGTAATTTTCAAGAATCACAAAATATTTTCAGGAAACATGCCTCATTGAGAGCTTGGAGGAGCTTAATTTTCATCATACATGTCATGACATTTGCCGCAATAGAGCAACCTTGCAGAAACCATTTGTGTCATGACATGATTATTTACCCTTCTCCTTCAAATCTCATCAGTCATCCATGTTGGATTCTACATTTCATTTCCTTACACAACATGATTTCCCGTATGTCCACCTTTCTGAGTTGCATACATTCCTTTCTTATTTTTTAGTTCATGTTTTTTCTTATGGATAAAACCACTTAGATTCCTTTCCATTACCGAATCTCCTTGTTTTCTTTGTCATAAAAATGGTTTGATCATGAGATCCTTTATCTATAGTCCTACCAATCATTTTGTACAAATCGCGTTGACTAATGTGGGATTCCTTAAGGCCCATCTTTCAACACGTATTGCCCCATCGACCTCAACACCTTATCTGGGATAGAGACTAGAGTTCCCTTTTTATTACCTTGAGGCTTTCATGCCTTAATGGCAGGTTCTCTCGCTAACAGTCATGGAAATACATCAATTTCCCTTAATCGTTAAATATTGCAAGTGGATCGACATCAACTCATTTATTTGCATTTCATAAGATGTAATTAGGTACCTTGGCACTCATTGACATCAATGGTGAGCTTGCCTTGCATTGGTTAACGACATCACTCAATGGACTGTAATCCAATAACTTATTTCCATGCTTGACATCGACACACTTAATCGCATGATAAGAATTGTACAATTGATTTTTGTAGCAGGTGAATACTATATACTTTTCATGAGTCCATCAACAATTTTGTAGTAGCATACTTCCAGCTATATGAGAGTACCACAATTCCACTTTCAGCTTTCTCTTTTTACTTCATTCAGCCAAGCAACATTTCAGATTCATTCACTTCACATCCATGATCCAACAGAGGCATCAACCACATTCTGATTGCACAATTCATCAGCTTTTTGGGTAAGTGGAGGTATGTTGTTTTCTAATCTTTAACCATGTAATTCCTTAAATGCTAGAAAATGAATGAATTTGGAAAATTCCCTTTCCATGTTACATTCCCTTACTCATTTTCATAAACTTAACACATCTTCAGTGGGGGGGGGGATGTATATTCACTACCATTGACCAACATGTCTCTTCCAAAATACACTTTGCTACAATTTGATCTGGTTTTGGAATGAGTCATAAACATGAAGAAAATGTAAATTGATGGCTTATCGTTTCCAATGTATGTATACTTTCAAATCTTATTTATTTCAACCATAAAAATGAATGAATGTTGTTAACACAAGAACCAACGTTTTCCATATTCATGGTTGTCACACAAGAACCAACCATAAGAAAACAAGTAAAAGAAATGAATATTGTTGACACAAGAACCAACATTTATCATGGTTGTCACACAAGAACCAACCATAAGTAAAATCAGCTGATACTTATATAATTCACATCATGGAATGGATTATTGTTAAAAATGACATCATGCAAAGCCAAAACGTTTATGCACAGTTGCGTGAGGACTTGCAACAAGTTTAGTTGGGGGAATGTTTAGTCGCCCAAATGTCGTATTTTTATCCTATTTTCCCTTCACTATTCCTTACACTCATCCCTATTCATCACTCCATTAACCATTCCTTATCTGATTTTTCATAAATAAATATGGGTTACCTTGTTTTTTAATAATTTGTTTATTATCTAAGTTTTTGAAAGAATTTATGATTAAATATTAAGAAAATTAACATATTTTCATTATATCTCAAAGTTGGATGAGTTTTACGATGTTTTCATGCTTATTTGAAGATTTAACAAGGTCAAAAATCACCACCTAGCCTCAAATTCGAATTTCATCTTCAAGCTTTGAAGATTGGAAGAAGATTTGGGATATGTTACATAGCTAAATAATAACAACAATATATATACAGAGAGAGAGAGAATAATAACAATAAACAATAATAATATATAATTAATTAGTGAAACGGTGTAACTCTTTATGAAGAGTTGCATTAGACACCCTTTAAATAATTAGATATACATGAAAGTTTATCTTGTAAAATATCATATCTATTTTATCAACTCATGGATTATTTGTATTTTTCAAAGTGGAAGTTCAAGAAGTTCTAGTAAATAGATTTTTATCATTACAGTGGTATCAGAGCAAAGTTAGAGTTCATGATTTGGGTTTTTAACCACTATATTAGGGTTTCCCTAAAAAATAGGACCTTGTCCAAAAAAAGAAAAAAAAAAGAAAAAAGTAAAACCACACGTGGTTTCTTTAAAAGTGGGTTTGGGTTTATTCTCCAACAAAAACCAAAAAAATGAGATTTGAACCTGGGTGGGGAAGGTAACAATCATTTCTTCTAACCACTCAATCTACACTATTTTACAAAACTTAAAGGGAAAAAAATCTAAAAGTACATAATAATTGATACTAAGAAGTAAGTGGGATTTGAACTTAGGTGGGAAAGGTAACAATCATTCCTCCCAACCACCCAATCTATAAGAAGTATTTAGGGGAATAAATTAATCATTGAAATGTATAGTATACTATATAAGATAAAATATGTCTTTCTTTGATATCTCTTGGGATAAGAAGCATAACAAAATGGAGTCTCATGACAAAAAAAGGAAGATTCCCTAAAACTTTTAAAAAACATGCACACCCCATATTAAAAACTTATGGGTTTATTCAAGAGAAGTCTATTCGCATTGTTATTTTCCCAATAACCAAGAAGAATTGTATAACCGTTGACCTATCAAACCAATTAGTTCTTTCAAAATCAGAGATAATTGACACAACATGATTCTTTCTGATGATAAATATGAGCTTAAGAACCTACAACTCTTTGTTGATGATTACAAGGTCCTAACTCAATTTAGTATTGTTTCAGTGGTATCATTGGAGAAAGACAAGGTTGATATAATTTTAGGGTAAGCTTGGTTATATACATTGGGTACCTTCATGTTCAACACAAGGAAAAAGTTTGTTACACAGTATCTGGTGTAATGGATAATTCATATCCAAATTAAGTCAGCCTGTATCCAGGTCTAGGGAGGAAGATGTTCCATCTTGAAATAATTAAATGTATAAATGTATAATAATTGAATGGATGATAAAATACAATGGATATGGCCGCCTTAAATATGGCTTGTCCATCAAATATTGAAGACACACTTGTCTTCATAAACTATATTTAATACTATTAATTACTCTTAATAATAGTTACCTATTTATTACTATTTTATTGTTGTAACATTGCCTTCCCCTTAGGAAAGCTTTGTCCTCAAAGCTTAGATTGGTGTCCTCGTCTTTTCATTTTTGTTTTGTGTTGAAACAACATCATTACTTCCTTTATGTCTTTTGTTTTAGAACTTGTATTAGGTATGTGCTTGGTCTTTACGCAATAGTTTGTCAATTCCCCTTGATTTGTAACTTGAATTTGTACTCTATTCTGTTTATTATTGTTGTCACATTTTCTATGTACATGAATACGAGGATTTTTTTTTGTGACTGACCATATCAAACTTTGTTTTAGAACTTGCTTGTCCTACGATACTTAGGATGTCATCACGTAATTTTTTCCTTTTATTATCCTTATGAGTTATCTCAAGAAGTGGCATCTCTTGAGGATTCTCACACTCGAAGTCGCCAGGTAGTGTTACATTTAGGTTTCTTGAGGGTGGTAGAACAATTAAGGTAGAATATGAATCTATGATATTTGATTTATCTGACTTGGATTCCTTTGCATATTGTAGGATACATCTATTTTCATTGTATGGATCGTCCTTATTGTCAACGATACCGGCTTGAATCTCATTATGATCTTGGTCGAGCTCATATTTATCAAATATATTATTGGTATTTTGGTCACCCCTAAGATATTTAGTCTCATTGTCTTGTTTAATGTCTTGATCAATTTTGTTCCTCTCATTTTTGTTGACATAGTGGTCCAACATATCTAAGTTACTGATATGGTTAGTATTAGACCTTAGTTTTTGTAACATTTTCATTATTGTATTTCGGTTCTGTGTCATGATGCTCAAGTTCTGTGCCATGGTGTTTATGTTTTGTGTCATCACACTCATCTTGTCATCTAACTCCTTTTGTTTCTCGTGCATGATGTCTAGTTTGCCATTAAGTTTTCTTCCTAGTACTAGAACAACATGTTCTTTGATTTCTTTCTTAAATGCCTTGTTATTTTTAGTTGCTTCTCTGATTTTTCTTGGTTAGTGACGAGGGCCTTGATGTCCTTGTCCAATTTCTCAAGTTTGCATTTTAATTCCGTCATGGCTTGGGTCCGTGTAAGCTGAGATTGAATATTTTGGACGTTTATTTTGACTTATGGAGGAATAAAAGACAACTAATGTCTTTGAAATAATTGACAATTAATAATAATTATTATAATTATTAAATGTGTTGAAATAAATAATAAATATAAAATATTTTATTTAAATATTTTATTAAAATGTGGATTAATAAGTTTTACAATATTATATTAAAATATTTATTTTATTAATATTGTTTTTGTTTGTATGGCTACGTGGAATGAGGGGGCGCAACCTGGGTTGAAGTTGGAAAGCAAAACCATGTGTTGGTTTTACTTTATCTTTTCTTTTTTTACTTTATTTTTCCTTTTTTTACCCTTTTTTTTTCTTTTTTTTTCTTTTTCTTTTTTTCTTTTCTTTTTGGACAATGTCCTATATTCTAGCGAACCCCTAAAAACTAAATTTACACAAAATGTAAATAATAGCCAAGGGACGTATAGCTCTAATACCAATGTTACACTGTATCCGGTGCAATGGATAATCTGTATCCGGATTAAGTCAGCTTGTATCCAGCTCTAGGGAGGAAGATGTTTCATCTTCGAATAATTAAATGTATAAATGTATAATAATTGAATGGATGAAAAAATACAATGGATATAGCTGCCTTAAATATGGCTTGGCCATCAAATATTGAAGAAACACTTCTCTTCATAAATTATATTTAATATTATTAATTACTCTTAATAATAGTTACCTATTTATTACTATTTTATTGCTGTAACAAAGTTCTTTACATTTCCTTACAAAAAGAAGAAAGCCACATTTCAAGATGTTACAATGAAGTCAAGTTCAAGAGTTGCTTTGACTAAAGACTTTAAAGACATCTTGAAGGTGCTTTCACAAGAAGATAAAAAATCGATACATAAGATGCATAATGAATTTGATAAAGTCATCGTAGACAAAGAACAATAGATCTCTCGTCTAAGAGAGGCATAATCAAAAGTTGCTTCTTCAAATAAAGAAGACGAAGGATAAGCCACAATACAATCAAAAGTTAGAAGAGGAGAATCAAGATCTTAAGAAGAAACTATTAGAAAATATAGAAGAGAATAATCACCTTAAGAAGCGTAAACAAGATTTAATATATCACATTTTAAATCTTAAATATGATGAGAAAGCGCAAGATGAAATGTTAAGGAACTTTAAGAATGATAAGTATTCGTTAGAAAAATAATCATATACAAATATAGTCCTTGTCACAGTTCAAAAAGAAGCCAATATAATAAAAATACAATGTCCAACACATATAAATGCTCAAAAAATGACACTAGTGAAAGAAAATAACATTGTGAAAATTCGCTATTGACACCCCAACCATATAAACGGGTATCCTAGAAAGTGGGAATTGTTGAAAGATAATGGTACTAATGTAATGAAATATCGCAATGACAGATCAGTAGGGAATCCCAACAATCAACAAAAAATCAATTTGAGATGGATTGATCCATCAACGTATCAAAAGTTATTTTTTACACTTAGAAGTTCGTATCGACATGTTTCGTCAGCTACGACGTCACATGGAACGATGCGACCACATTATAAGGCTTTGAGGATAAATCCTTTCTAATAGAGAGGCAATGTTACATACCTAAATAATAACAACAATAAATACATAAATATAAAATAATACAATATATATATATATATATATATATATATATAGAGAGAGAGAGAGAGAGAGAGAGAGAGAAAGAGAGAGAGAGAGAGAGATAGTAATAATAATAACAATAAACAATAATAATATTATATTAATTAGCGAAAAGGTGTAACTCTTTATGAAGAGTTGCATTAGACACCCTTTAAATAATTATATATACGGAAAAATCTATCTTGTAAAATATCATATCTATTTTATCAACTCATGGATTATTTGTATTTTAAAAAGTGGAAGTTCGAGAAGTTCTAGTAAACGGGTTTTTACCGTTACAAGATAATCATTCAAGCATATTCAAAGGAGAAGATAAAATATCTTATCCAAGATATTATGGAGGATTTGAAGGGATAGGTTGAGAGAAAAGTGGATCTGTAATTATGAGTTGTTTATCTTCTTATTCAAAACATTCATGTATAAATAAAAGGGTTCTCTTCTCATTTGGGGGGAGGCCTCTTTAGTGGTGTGGAAGTAGAGAAATAATTTATGTAAAGTCTTTTTTAGAGTTAGTCATAGATCTTATCATTTTTTAATATGATTGATGTTTTAGAATATTTTGATTTTTCCATAATAGATTTTGAAGGCGAATATTTATTCACTTCACACAATCAATATTACCAGAACACCTGGAATATTTGATAAGCCATTAATAAGACAAATATATATTAATAAATTGATAGATAAGTCATAATTTACAATTGAGGGTCCGCTACTTATATTTTGGCGGAATACCCTTTCATTAAAAGTCATGTCTTTTCGTAAAGACATTATTAATTATTTATATGTTGATGTTTGTTATTATTATTATTATTTTATTATTGTTTGTTGTTATTATTTAAGTTTGTTACATTGCCTTCCCCTTAAGGGAAGCTTTGACCTCAAAGCTTCATTGACGGTAATGTCTAATTTGCTTGAGCTGTCATCTCTGGATCGTTTATGACAATTGATGAGATAAGTTGATACGAGTTACGGATTCCCCAAGAGAATTGTTGCATCGTATCTGCTATGGTCCATCCCAGATCTATTTTGATTGGACCTCTGAGATTGTTTTGGGAGACAGGTTGTCTCAATTGTTTCTTAGTATGTCGAAATTTTTTCTTGTCAACATAACTCTTTTATGAATGCTCATTTTGACCCTGTCATTGGTCAAAATGACGATCGTAATTGGGATTTCTATAAGGCGTATGTGTTGTTTTTTTTCTTCCTTTTTAACTGCGGTGAGGACTGCCTTCACTTCCTCGACTTGACTTTGTTTTTCAGATATTTTGGATGCTTCTCTCTGGATTTGCACTATTTTGTTCTCTAGTAGATTGTTTTTACTCTGAATCTTCTCGAACGTTTCATCTTGCGACTTATTGTCCTCTTTTAACTTCTCGATTTCTTTCTCTAGTTCTTGATTAAGATTTAGAAGGCATTGATATTCTTTTTGTTTTTCGAGGAATTTTCCTTCGATGTATTCATTCGAGTTGTCTGCCTTCTTGGTACTCTTTAACTTCTTGATCTTTGTAACTAATAATTTATTATGATTTCTTAATCGGTATATTTCTTCAGTTTTACTTGTTAATGTGTTATAGACTTTTGTAATTTCCAACTTGTGCACTTTTTTGAGTCTTCCTCTTTTTGTTGGAGTTCCTCAATATGTTGTTGAAGGCGACAATTATCTGCTTCTTGACATCTTACTTTTGTCTGAATTTGCGTGATTTTGTCATCTTTTTCCTTAATGATTTTTTTAATCGTTTTATTTCTTCATTATTCTTGACTGCATCTGTCATGATTTTTTGGTTTTGTAGATTCTGATTGGTATATTTTTTACTCATTAATTCCTTAGAAATATCCAGCTTGGTCATGTCAAATACTTTGTGAATTGTTACTTTTAGTTAGGACTACAATTCTGATTTATAATTTGCCATAATTCCTGACTTCTGGTGTTCTTTGACGATAGTTGGTTTTCCTTTTGACCAAATTCTTGTCTTCTTCAATTTTGTCTTGTTTTTCTTTACTTTTGTAATTTAATAATTGTACTTGATACAATTATTAAGTAATGATTATAATAATAATAATAATATTTTCTTTTTTCTTTTTGAAGGTTGATAAGTACTTCTTGTAGATTGGGTGGTTGGGAGGAATGATTGTTACCTTCCCTGCCTAAGTTCAAATCTCACTTGCTTCATAGTAGCAATTATTATGTACTTTTATATTTTTTTTCCCTTAAGTTTGTAAAATTCTAGTAGATTGGGTGGTTGGGAAAAATGAGTGTTACCTTCCCCACCTAAGTTCAAATATCACTTGCTTCTTAGTAGTTATTATTATGCACTTTTATATTCAAACCCAAACCCACTTTAAGAAACCACGTATGGTTTCACTTTTGTCGTTTTTTTAAACTTTTACCCTTTTTTTACCTCCCTTTTTTATGGGAATCTTTCTTCTTCTTCTCTTTTTTTTTACTTCTTCCTTTTTATTTTTTCTTTTGACTTTTTTTTTACTTGGTCAAAGACCATAAATTTAGGGACTCTCTAGGATTATGATTAAAAATCACGATATGGTCAAAGGCCTGGATCTCAAAGTAGCCCTGGTACCAAATGAAGCGAATATTTATTCACTTCACACAATCAATTATACCAGAACACCTGGAATATTCGATAAGCCATTAATAGGACAAATATATATTGATAATTGGATAGATAAGTGATAAGTTGCAATTGAGGGTCCGCTATTTATATTTTGGTGAAATACCCTTTCATTAAGAGTCATGTCTTTTCGTAAAGACATTATATATATATATATATATATATATATGTTGATGTTTGTTATTATTATTATTATTTTATTATTGTTTGTTGTTATTATTTAAGTTGGTTACAGATTTGTCGTTTCGAATTGTTAATGGATTTCATGTTTTCCTAGTTAATTTCATTTTATGCAACTTTATGCTCTCCTAGATTTAAATTTACTTTTATGCAATTTCCTACTTTCATAAACTAGGTTCAAATTCAGTCGCATGTGTTTTCTTATATTTAGTGGCATGATTTATTAGATAAGAGAATCGCATGTTTTCTTAGATTTCACTCGTATGTGTGTTTTCCTTTTCAAGCATTAGAATATGTTAATGCCACTCTGATCCTACATCTATTTTTATTGCACCTCTAACTCTACGATCTGCATGGATCAATAATTTATGTCAAAATTAGTATTATATATTTCTCTCAACAATCCCCAAGTACAATCTGCATGTTGCTAGAACCAACCTGCAACAACTTCAATTTGCGCGAGCATTAATTCACGATCTTCATGAACTGGCCTGAACAGATATTTGTTTGACTTCACAAATTGTGACTTGTGTCTTCAAGATCTAACCCATGGAAAAATAATGCGTTCTTTGGTTGTGGGAGCACTAACTTCCATATTTTTTCTCCAACACCGATTTGAAGGAGGCTATGACCCCCTGGGTTTAATTGTCTCTAATAGAAAGGATGTTATAACACCCCAATTATATTTACTAGCTATAACTGGAAGGAGGATCTAGCCCCCTGGATTTTATCTTCACCAACAGAAAGGATGATACACCAACTTGATTATATTTGCTATCACCGATTGGAAGGAGGATACAACCCCCTTCTCCTTGCCTCGTCCAACCTCCCTGATATGAAATAAGATTGTATTGAAAAATTGCAAATACAAAATACCTTATCCTTGCGAATGTCTTCACAATATGCAACTGTTGTAACTTATTCAATATGAATCTAAGTATATGCGTATGAACAAACAATGGTAAAAAACACGATGTGTGATAATTACTATGGTCTACATCTTTTCAATTGATCTACGTTTTACGTCTGAATAGAGTTCCAGCTTAGTCACATCTGATGTTCTATGGCCTGAGTCTTTTACCGAGCAAGAACACGTACATCTAGACTACAAGTATCCCTTCATCTAGCACACTTATTCATTGTTCATCACTGACTAGTTTGGGCACTTCTGCTCCACTTTGTAAAGATACTTACTGTGATCAACAAGCCATTGATACCCCCAAAGAATTCGGAATCTTGTCCAAAAAAATATCTCATATCTTCATGCTTCACAAGCTTACTTCACCGCATCCATATCTTGCTTATTTATAATCTTATTGGCTCAAGAGATGTGTCCACTTGGTGAAGTTCCTTAACCTTGGATAATGCCCTACTGGTTTGTGTTTTCAACATGTTAGGATCTGTGTCGACGTGTCACTTATCACAATTCATCTCTGAGCGGTATATGGTGCACATTTCAACATTCTTGTGGGACTTTTGTACATAGGTTCATAGCTTATATTTTCCTTTACAAATATTTGTACCACATACCATTTTTCTTGTGGGACTTTCACACACAATTTTGTTTCTCTTTATTCATAAGTATTACAAATGGTATTTACGCACATGTGTCATTTTCAATGTTCTTTTTTTATGTATTATTATACGTGGATTTGTGACCATTGCCACGATGGGATATTTTCTCTTATGTGACTTCCACATTATTTTATATGTATTTATTCAAGCTGATTGTGTGTCATGAGGAATGCTTCAGCTACTTCTGATGTTCTTTTGAAAATCCCCTTGACCCTAAATTCAATGTCTTTGACATCAGTTCCTTGGCGTTTGATTCTTTAACATTTTGTCCTTGATATTTGATCCTTTGACATTTAATCCTTTCACATATTATCATTTGTCATCATATCATTTGACATCAATGACAATATATGTTCAACAATATCCCCCTTTTTTATTGATGTCAACACTGCCTTGAATGACAACACTTGTCTCAAACTCCCCCGAAGGTGAGCTTTGCTTTTATGTGTCAAAGGTTTCTTCTTCTATCATGCTCTTGTTTCTTTGTGCATAAATCTCTTCCAGTTTTTGCATTCTATCATTTCCCCCCCTGTCATTGGGATATTCTTCTTTCTCTTTCTCTCCAACTTTAACATCAATGGAAAAATGACTCTCTCCTTTGTTGAATACCCCTGGCTTTGTGCTCCCTTATTCTAGTATGCCAGGTCACATATAATTCTATCTCTACGTCAAATACATGGAGCTGACTTGTTCTGCATAATCACATTATCTGCGTCTAATTTAATGTAGCTTGCAAGTAATCTTGTCTCAAACTCCATACATGAGGTGTTTTATTACTTTCAATATTTTTTTTGGTTATAGCATATATCACCACCCTTTAGTGTGCATGGTAAAAGTTGACATGATCGATATCCTATCCAGGTGGTGTATTCATACTTGAAATTTTACTCTGACATCATTCTTTCGAATCACCTTTTTTTCCTTTATTGACCCACACATTAAGTTTTGACATCGTTGTGATCTCCCTTGGATTGCACAATACACAAATTCTCCAACTTCGAAGTCCCTTCAATTTATGTCAGTGCGTGAGAAATTGTTTACCAATTCTATAAGTTGACAATGCATTGACTTGGTTCACCACCCTAGTCCACTCATCACCAAGTTTTCTCTAGAATTTGTGTCTTTAGTTGTCATTAGTCAACTTCCCTTTCCTTTGTTGTCATCATGTCTTACTCCTAAATATTAAACAACTCTCTTGGCAGCCTTCACTTGGTGGTTTAGTCTCGGCAGATGGATTTTGGATGGCTGCAGATGAATATGGGTACTTAGTAGAACTAGATACAAAAATCCAATTTTATGCCATGGTACCATCAATTTCAATTCAACCAAAGCACTTTCGAGACACTATCCAATTTGAGTAGGAGAGTGGATATTTTGGAACAACAACAACAACATACATTCAACCTTCTGATTCAAATTAAGGTCGATCATGCTTCCTATTATTCGTCGTCTTCGAAATTGGATATTCTTCCATTGATGCATTCTGATGGTTTTGGACTTGAACCTTTCACCTTTATCTACCACCTGAGTTGAAGAAGTCGATCTCAAACTACGTCTATGACTCATATTCATCTTCTATCGACTTCAATTTTGAGATGGGACTCACTTTAATTTGTTTCATATTTCTGTTCTGATTGCTTAATTATGGCCTGATGTAATACAAGCTTCAAAGCTCCAAATTTTGTAATCATATTTTGAATATAATACAGAAGTTCCCTTTTTGTGCAGTCATTGTGTATTACTTGTACATTTATTTCATTATTGTTTTTGGCATGACAATTTTCACTTTGATGATAACAACTACACACTTCAAAATATAAGTAACATTTCTTCGAATGAATCAATTGAAACCAACTAACTACATTAATCCTTTATTTTATGATGCAATTGTTTTAAACTCAAAGATCTTGCATAACCCCTCTAGACTAGCAATGTACACAACAATTTCTCACCACTGGTACTGTAAAATTGTTATTCCATATTTTCAGCACTCTTGAGATATTTTTCTTATCCATATCTTTTTGACAGACTGAACTTTGTTTTCTACATTTTTAACGCACTCCTGAGACACATTTTTCATCGACCTATGTTTTTGTGGCTAATGATCTTCCATAAACTTGTGCCAAATAGGTTTCCTTCATTGTTTTGATTTCATGAAACATTTCGAGGTCTTGTGCCCATATTTATCACACACATAGCATCGTACGGTGTTACACTATTTGCTATATGTCCAACAAAATTACATCTCCAACATTTTACAGAACTAACAATATTTTTATATTTAAAAGTGTTAGCATACCTGGGATTCCCATTTCTTGCAAACTGTTCAAAATCTCTATGAAATGTATCCTCTTGGTTGGAACCAAGTTCTCCTTTGTGACATAGACCATCACTAGCCTTTACATATCCAAATCCAATTTTATCTTTTGGAGATCGTTGTTAGCTTGGGATTTCATCTAGGATAGTTGAGTTGTTGTTGAACTTGTTTTAGGTGTCTGCGTCAATGCATTTTCCATATTTCCCTCAAATTGTGCAAACTATTTTATCTTTCAAGTGTGTAACTTCTGATTCATTTAGATCAATTTGTTTCTATAGTATCTCATTCACTAATTCTAACTCCCTCCGGGATTTTTCAAGTGCACACTCATTTTCTTCTAGTTCCTTGATTCTTTCTTTTTCTTAAGCAATTCCTCTTCTTTTACTTCCATATGTTTCTTTAATGCTTCATGTATATCCCGATTTGCTTGACATGTTCGTCTATTCTTTCCAGTTGTTACTTTAGCACTGTGTTTCCTTTTCTTGGGTTTTTCAAATATTCTAGTGCACTAATCAATTCACCTTCCATGTCGACATCAATATTGTCCTCGTCTTCAGACTTTGAACTTTATTCAGTGCAACTAAATTCTTGTATGACTTTGGAATTCTACAATGGCACTTTGATTTCATCAGAGGAGTGTTTATTTTCGATAGTATTTTCCAACTTGAATGGTCCTTTTGTGTCATTGAATTTGTCTTTCTCTTTAGCCTTTGGAGAGGGAAGGTGTATACCATTGTAGGTCCATTTATTTTTCATTTTGAAGTATTGGATGGAGGTCATTTAGTTGAATACTTTCCTCCTGTTGAGTTTTCATCTTGGATTAGCACCATGAATAATACGTCCCTCATGCTATCACTATTGTCTTCTTCATTTGAAATATTATCCTCCTCGGTGTATCGAATTTTCTTCTGCTTCTGAAATTTATTTTTGTCCATGAATATGTTCTTATGATGCTTGATTCTTTGTTCTTGATATCCCGACTCTTCTTCGGTTTCACTATCTTGGTTTTCTTCATATATGCATTTTGATGGAAATTTTCCAATTCTGCCACATTTAAAGCACTCAAAAAGTAACTTTCCTTTGTACTTACCTTGTCCTCTTTTCAATTTTCTCATAAAGTTAGCCTCTTTTTCATTTGACATGTTAGTTGTATATTTTCATTCATTCCTACTGGATTTTAACTTCTCCGTGGCTTTACATGCAAATTCCTTCCTAGAGACATTCTCAGGTTTTATTCTCATTTCAAATGTTGTGAAAATTCCATATAGTTTATCCTTGGTCAGGTTGTCCAAGTCACTTTTGTCTTATAAAACTAACACTTTCGAATTGAACCGTGAAGTAAGATTTCTCATGATATTTTGTACAACTAACTTTTATTCAATTGTAGCTCCAACTTCTGCTATAGATTTTACTATTTCATCCACTCTTAAAAGGTGTGTGGAAACATCTTCCTCCTCCTTCACTTGAGTTTTTCAAGCTATGTTGAGAATGTTTGCAATTTGGCCTTCTTGACTTTGTCGTTGCCTTCATAAATACCTTTTAACTTGTCCCATACTTATTTCATTGTGGTGCATTTCATTAATTTGGTAAATTAGGTGTCATCTAGCCCACACAATATGGCATTCTTTTCTCACACATTTCATTCATATAGTATTCTATTTTAAGGTTCAACCGACAATGTTCTAGAGGTTGTGTGCTCATCAGTATCTTCTGAATCATATCTAGATTTCGGGAACTCATATCCCTCTTCTATTGATTTGTGAACATCCATACCAAGGGACTGCAAATAAAATTCCATGTGTATTTTCCAGAAAGCATAGTGAGATCCATCAAATCTTAGATCCTTGTTGTGGACAATCCTTCTTGCTTATCCATATATGTGCTGGATCCTTCTTACAAATGTTAGTCTGTTACTGAAGACACCTACTCTGATACCAATTGTTGCATTTATCTTATTACTGAGAGGGGTGATGAATCAATAATTGCACAACTATGTGTATTATTTATCTATGACATATTTTCACCAATTAAAAATTTTCAACATCTCAATAACAAATGCAGCAACACACAAATATCTGAAGAATAATTGCATATCTATAAATATATGTGTATAATTACATCAATGGGAGATTTTCAATTTCCAAACATGAGCACCCACTCATTTCAGGTGTTGACTTGATCTCCAAGTACAATTCATGGGTTGCTGGCACCAACATATAACAAATTCCATCTATGTGAGCACTAACTCGTGATCTTAAAGAAATGACCTGAATAGATATCCGTCTAACTGCGTAAACTGCGACTTATGGCTTCAATATCTGACCTGTGGAAAACTGCACTCTCCAACTGTGGAAGCACTAACTTTCATTTGTGTTCTCCAACCCCGAATGAAAGGAGGTTATGACCTCTTAGGTTTTATCTTCTCCAACAGAAAGGATGTTACAAAACCCCAATCATATTTACGAGCTGCAACTCAAAGGAGGCTCCAACCCCTTGGGTTTTATCTGCACCAATAGAAAATATGCTATAACACCTTGATTATATTATCCAGCACCGACTGGAAGGAGGATACAACCCCCTGATCCTTTCCTCATCTGACCTCCCTGATATGAAATAAGATTGTATTGAAAAACTGCAAATACAAAATACCTTATCCTTGTGAATGTCTTCACAATTCACAACTGCTGTAACTTCTTCGATTTGCGTCTAAGTATTTGAATTTGAAAAAACAATTGTCAAAAACATGATATGTGATAATTACTGTGATATGCGTCATTTTAGTTTATCTACATTCTATGTCTGGATATATTTTCCATCTCAGTCACATTTGTTGTTCTATGGTCTGAGTCTTTTACTGAGAAACAACACCGCACATCCATAATACAAGTATTATCTTCATCTAGCGCACTTATTTGATGTTCATCATTGACTGATTTACGCACTTTAGCTTCACTTTGTAAATATACTTACTCCAATCAATGAGCCATTGATGGCCCAAAGAATTCCAAATCTTGTCCAAACAATTATCTCATATCTTCATTCTTCATAAGCTTACTTCACCACATGCATATCTTTCTTATTTATAGCCTGCTTGTCTCAAGTGATGTGTCCACTTGGTGAAGTTACTTAACATTGGATAATGCCCCACTGGTTTTTTTTTTCAACAAGTTAGGATCTGCGTCGGCATGCCACTTATCGCAATTCATCTTTGTGCAGTATATGGTGCACATATGACAATGTTATTATGGGACTTTTGTACATAGGTTCATAGCTTATATTTTCCTTTACAGATATTTGTAGCACATACCATTTTCCTTGTGAGAATTTCACACACTAGTTTGTTTCTCTTTATTCATAATTCTCACAAATGGTATTTTCACATATGTGCAATTTTCTGTTAGGATTATAATCCTCCCTTTTCCACCTTAGCCATTTTATAAGTTTACTAGTTTAGTATGATGTTACACTTTCCTAGTGTTATGCATATGTTATTTGGGGCCCACTAGCCACTTAATGCTCCCTCATGCATGAGCTTAGGATCTCCAGAGACCAATCCCTATATTTTAGGATACCACTCTGAATTATGGGAGTCACGCATTCAATTCACCCTCACCCAGTGGAGTTAGGCTTAGATGGCCACCTTTAGTTAGCTAATGCAACTCTTTTGCATTATTTTGGGATAAAGGCACCCATGCTTACCTACCAAGGTCATTTAATTGATTGTTGATTGATTTAGTTGTCTGGAGTTGCACTAGTCATGTCTATAGTGGTGATTTTTCCTATTCTAGTCATGTCTCAGTCAGGGATTCGAATCCTCCTTCGGTAATTCGAATTTCCTAATTTTTATTATATTGTGTTTATACACATATCAATGAAAATATGTGTTCAACAAGACAAATTACACTTTTGTGAACATTTTCACTCACACTTAAATAAAAACTAACATTAAATTTATAACTCTAAAGTTAAAGACAAGGAAAGTCACCTAGGTCCTTTCTACTTTCCTTGACACCAAGCAACGTAGAATACCTTCCCCACTACGAATTTCAACACACACTCTCTCTCTCTCTCTCTCTTATATATATATAGGGGGAATTTGGTCCATAACATTTGGTATAAAAGTCATTTCACTATAATAAATAAATATAGGATGTTTCAAATAGAAATTTTTTGTGGAGTCTTAGGAGAAATAGGCAAGTACCTATGATAAAAATTTCAAATTCTAGTTTACTATAGTTCAGAGTTGCAGTCTATGGAATTTATAGTTTTTAACTAGTCCAAAAACTAGTATTAAACAAGTGTTCTAGGTAAAATTGTTATATATGAAGCTTAAAAACTCCAAATTGAGTGTCTCCTTTCATCTAAAAGAATATGGAACCTATTATTTATTACAAAAAAGTCAGATGCAAAGAAAACACATCTGACACATGGAATTCCATACAAGTTTGCTCTCCTAAAAAAGCCAAAAACAACCGTTTTTTAGAAAGTTTTTAGGAAGTCGCAATAACCTTCCCTTGACGCATCACAAATGGGTCAAACATATGGCATTGCATAGATGACATATCAAGCTACTACAAAACGAAATTTCATACTTAGAGGGGGATAAATTTCTTATATACTTTAGGAGAAAGGTTGGCTGACAATATAGTTTGCAAACCAAGGTTTTTAAATCTATGTTAACTTTAAATTTGCATAAATTCTAGTTGGAAAATTCGTTTAGGGTGATTCAAGAGTTTCCATAGATTATAAAAATAAAAATAAAAATAAAAGAGAGAATAAATCTAGTAAATATGAGTGTGCTCACATGGAAAGAGGTGGTGGAAAAATTTATATACTCGCTAAACATGCTAAAAGTTTATCTATTACACAATAAGAGCACGTCGAGGTGGAATTTGGGTTGTTAAAGATCAGTGAAAGAGTAGAAAACCTTGAAGCTACAATGCTAATAAATTTGAATATCATGAATATGAAAATAAAGGAAGAATTCACTAGGGGTGGTAGCAGTTTGGGGAAGCTATCTTAGATCCCAATGAAAATATAGAAATATCCTAATTATGGGGTATAGGAGTTGCAACAAATAATCCAATGGGAAATTAAGCCTTGTTCTTGTGAACATAAGTTCTTAAGACACATTGTATCAAAATGTGATGGTTTTTTTGAGACTCCACTTTTGTGATTAAACAAAGAGGAAAATGATTCTCAAGGAAAGATCCATACATAGAACCTTTGAAAGAATTTATTGGCATCTTAATAGACTTGATAATGTCAAATTGTTCCATATTCTACGATTCAACAATTCCTATGTCGATCGTTAATCAAATGAAGATACATATCTTGACAAGGAGATCCTAATAAAAAATGGGGACCCCATTAAATGTTGTGGCCCCTCTAGGTATTATGATGGTAATCACCATTAAGCATTTAATCAATATAAATTTCCCTCGCTAATGGAAATGACAAGATGCATTCCACTTGTCACATTGAAATAGTTCAATGCATGCAAGTCAACTTAGTTTTAAGCCATGTGAGGGATCCTTAACACACCCTTGTGCCTTAGGATCCCTCCCATTCATGCTTGAATCTCTTGGTATGCACTCCCTTGTGAATTTTATTTTGATTGTTAGAGACGAGATATTTTAGGGGAAAATGGTGAAGTATATGGTTAATTTTTCCAAAGTGGAGTGGATTTCAATTAAAATTGGGACCCTTTGGTAAATGAAGAGGGTTCCCCCTTTATTAATATATGGTAGATAGAGGTAAGTATTCATTCTCTATGGTGTTTGGTTGTTTGAATTTACAGTTCTATCAACTTTGGATCATTTTGCTGAGTTAAGTCTAGGAGAATGCAGAGGTTATATTTTGTTATATTAATCATGGAATTTTTTTCTACAGGGGCTCAAATTTCTCTCCCAAGTGCTCCTTTAGTTGCATTATAACACTTTTTGGAGGCTTTAATTATTAAAGGGTTGTATTTAATATCTTTCTAACTTGGTATATTTCTTGAGATGGCCAATTCCTCAAATTGCAATCTGATTGAAGGGGAGGGAACAAAGGAAATTAAGAAAATTATAAGATGAATGAAAGGTCAAATGGAAGGTATTTGACAAGAAATCTAATAGCTTAGTATTAAGTTAGAGAAATAGGAAGTCAAGTAGGAGGAAATGGAGAAAAACTTGAAGGAACATGGAAATAAAATATACAAATTGACCAACGAGACTAAAATTCATTGTAATGTAATTATATGGCATTTTCTCATGGTTCTTAGTGTCTTGTAGATTAGAAACTAGTTTATATTGGTTCTAGGAACATATTCAACAAACTACCATGGCCATGATAGAACAAAATCATGTTCAGGATGTTCAAGTACTTAATCAAGATGACCAATTCATGGAGGAATCCCACAATGGAAATCAACTCAATTAATTTTGTATTTTTATATATGTAGTTTGTTTTTGTTTTGTTGCTCAGCCAATATGTAAGGCATTATAGTTTTAGTCCATATAGGGGAATAGTTTATCCAACATTGTTTAAATATGTCATGGAATAATTTTGTATGTATGCCCAACTCAAAGGAGCAATTTTGATCTAACTTTGTACTGCATGTATCCTATGGTTGTTTGGTATTCCATATCCCTTTTAATACAAAATTTTACCCTTTCTTGTTAAAAAAACAAGGAAGAATAACCTTGAAAACATAAAGGGGAAACTTTTGAAGGATGTAAGCGACCTACTTACCTAAAATTCAACTCCTCAAGAACAAAATAAGAAGAACAGGATGGCGGAGTCCTAATCAAATAACAATAAAATTCTATCACACTCAAATAACAAGAGCATTAAGTCCCAAATACCTTATCCTCATTACTCTAAGATCCACATAATTGTGGGTTCAGCTTGGGACCAAGGAACTGCTTCAATCCCAACCTCAATATGAAGAAGTTTGATGGTAATGATCGATAACATGGATAATCTAAATGGAGCAATTCTTTGATCAATGCCAAGTGTTGACTTTAAAAAAGGTAACTATTACATTCTTGTATTTAGAACTTGATCAATGTGTGGTACCAATGGATTCTTGAACACAAAAATAACTCTAGTCTCTTAGTTTGTATTTTCAAATGATATGATAACACATTAAGGGGGTATTATGAGAAACACCTTCTTTAGACAATTAATTAATCTTAGGAAAAGAGATCCAATTAAAAATCACATTAAGAAATTTTAAAAGTTGAGTCTTAGAGTGAAGAAAATGTTAGAGGATAATTTGTTGTATCTTGTTATGGGCACTCTAAAGGAGGGAATTCAACTTGAGGTACATCTCTTCGAACCTAAATCATTATTTTCAAAGAAATTTGAAAGTAAAAATATGGAAATTAGAAGGAACACCACTAACACCTATAGAAAGGGAAATGTTCCCCTTCTAATCACAATCAAACTATGATGATGGAACCTCAACAAATGGAGGAAATAAGAGAAAAGGGACTATGTCTATTTTGTGACAACAAGTAGTAACAATAAGAGACATAAGTTCAATGAGAATAAACTATTCTACATAGATTGTGAAGAGGAAAAATATCAAGAACCATAATAGTATCAATATCTAGAACTAGAAGATACTACTCTAACCATATATTGTCATCCATTGGATCGCATTAACACTCTTAAAATTATCAATATATATTTATATATCAAAAATAAAAAGGTAATAGTGTTGATTTATTCTAATAGTACATGTTATCACAAAATCTCTAGTGACTCTAAGTGTTTGTAATCCTATCCAGGATGTCAGAGAGCTACAACCACTAAGTCTATGATAGCTAAGGAATCCTACCCCTAAAATGGTGTCACATCGAATGGGCTCCTCTCTCTCTAGGTTTCCCAGTATCACTTTTGGTGAAACTGGACTAGCCACGTGAGGTGAGCCTAGTGAAGCTTTCCAAAGAATGAGCCAAGAGTAATCCCAAATGTTCTTTAGTACTTTCTAGATATTTCTTTATATGCCACATGGTACTTACAATGCTTTAAGACAATATGAAGAAAGAGGTCAGGGGTAAGCCTTCTAATACTAGATATGGGTCACTAATCTTGGATTATTAAATTTGGTTATGATATTGTTAACTATAGGAAAATGGACCAACGAGGAAAATCACTTAGTAACTCGGGAATAATGAAGTATAGAATAAAAATTCTAAGGCTAAATATTCCAATTCGCCTCCTTCGGTACTGATGTGATTTAAGGGGATAATCCATTGCTAGATCAAAATTTAAGAGTGGTATTTAGATTCATTTTAAGAAGGACCTAACATATGATATATCTTGCTGCAAATGAAGAATCATGCATGCACAACATAGGGAAGCAAGAAAAACAAGTATGCAAAAGACAATGAGAAAAACCCACTAAGTAAAAGTTGAGTTTGAAATCAATGCATACTCCTAGGGTGCTATCAAGTAAAATATTTTTTTTAACAAAAACGGTTATATTGATATAGAAGGTTCAGCTAAAAGGTGCTGATCAAGAGTACAGAAAACCAGTCAATCTCCCCATCCTTAGACAGAATTTAAGGTGGGATTTCCAGCTTAATCATTGAATTAACTTTGAGTTCAAAGCACTCTAAGTTTATGAAATTATTAGCTGCTTTGTTCGCCTTCATATTAAGTTCCCTGAGAACATGATAGAATTCGATCTTCCTGAACCTTTTAACCTTATCTCTAATTCTTTTAAGCAACCTTTCCATCCGCTCATTTTTTCCCCTTCTTCCACCTCTCACTGCTTGGATAATTAGCCTCGAGTCTCCTATAACCACAGCTTCGTTCGCTCCTACATTTTGCACCTGCTTAAGGCCTTGCCAGAGCCCATATGCTTCAGCCATATTATTTGTCTCATGTCCAATATTCCAAGAGTATTCGATTTCCACTTTTCCTGTGGGGTTTATGATGACTCCTCCGCCCCCCGCTTCTCCCGGATTCCCTTTTGAAGCGCCATCAAAAAACAGTTTAAATAACTTTCTTTCTTTTAACCAGTTTTCGAATTGGGAATTGTCTAATCTGATTTCCCAATTTTCCAGTTTATTAATGACTTTGCTGTTATTTTCTTGGATCTTGAAACTTTGAATCCATAGTTTTTCTTTTTCAGATAGTTCGTCTTTATTGTGCGGAATCTTGGTGTTTCTTACCACCTCGCCGAGAAGAGCTTTGATTTTGACAATTACCTACCATGCTGGTTGACTCTTGTTCTGGAAGGTTCTCTGGTTTCTTTCTAACCAGATGCACCAGCAAACAATTTTAGGCAGTTTCTGCCAGCAAGCTCTCACACCGTTTTTCCCCCCCAGCTCGCCCTTGTACATTCTATCCCATTAGGTGAAGAATTCTTGATTATTCCCATTCTAGGAAAACCCATCATCTTTCTTTATTATTACTTCATTCCAAATTGAAACAGAGTAAGGGAAATTAAAGAAGAGATGAGAAATGGTCTCTGAATTAACAGCACATAGAGGACATCTGAAGGGGCCTGCGATCCCCCTTTTCTCCAGGTTTTCTCTAGTCAGCAGCCGAAGATGAAGCAGATTCCACGTGAACACATCTATCTTAGGCAGCGTTCTATTTATCCAATTGTGGTTCCATAATACTGGGTTCGCTGGCACCAAATAATTTGCTGCATACGTTTTATATCCCTCAGACGTTGTGTATTGTCCAGAACGGTTTCCCCAACCACGCCTATCTTTCAAGCTTTTGGTGATCGGTGCTATCCCTGCTAAGTGGTCGATCAGCTTCAGTTTTTCAATTTCCAACATTTCTGGACAGTCCGGTAGCTTCCACGATAACCAGCGATTTGGTTGGCTCTCATCCCATTCTGAAATACTCCAGAGCGTTGTTAATTCTCTCGCCTCCATCCAAGATTGTAAACGGGGCAGGCTGGGAGGGATCTTACCAAGGATCGAGTCCTTCCAATAATTTATGCTCTTGCCATTACCGGGTATCTAGAATAATTTTTCAATGAATTGGGACAGCGATTTTTTACACAGCCTGAAGATGGGGGACCCTTTTCCCTTCACGTTGTCTCCTTCCAGGCATCTCATCCTTGAGCCTGGAAAATATTTTGCTTTAAGAGCCCTGCTACACCAGGATGGCTTAGGTTGGAGCATATTCCAGATTAATTTGCCCCCCATGGCCAAATTTTGATAATGGAGGTCTCTGATTTGTAGACCTCCCTCATTTCTGGGCAGCTTAACTGTCTTCCAGCTTACCAGAGAATACTTTTTACTACCTCCGTTGTTCCCCCCGTTCCATAGAAAGGACTTCAGTGATGCCTCTATATGGTTTATGATTTTGCTCGGAGCTAGTAGCAGAGAGCATTGATAGAGCATGTAACTGTTCAGGACTGCTTTAATTAGAACAACCTTCCCTGCTAGATTCAGCCATGCTGTCCCCAACCTGTTATTTTATTTTTTATTTTTTCCACTATGGGGTTCCAGTCCGAGGACTTGGACTTGGTTTTGACAATAGGCACCCCGAGGTACTTGAATGAGTCCCAACTTACAGATCCATTCATATTTAATATTCTGGTTATAGCTGACATTTCCCTCGGATTAATGTTCCATCCGAAGATCTGACTCTTCCTGAGATTAATTTTGCTTCCAGAGGCCTGGCAATAACGATTCAGTTCAGCTTTGAATCGACGAGCTATGATCTGGCTGGCTCCTCCCATTAGAATAGTATCATCGGTGAACTGAGAGTGGTTTATATCTCTGACTCCTCTGGCCATCTTAATGCTTGGCAGCTCCTGCTCAAGTCTGGCTTGTTCCATTTGAAAGCTGAGAACCGAGGCCTGGATGGCATAGAGTAGGGGGGAGAGAGGGCATCCTTGCCTCAGGCCTCTCGTAGCTTGGAAAAATGGGGCAGCTCTCCCGTTAACCAGAGGGGAAATCTAAGTCTTGCTGATACAAGCCTTGACCCAGGAGATAAACTTGGGATCAAAGCCGAATCTCATCATTATCTGGAGGAGGAAATGGTGGCTAACTCTATCAAAAGCATTCGCCAGGTCTAATTTTACCTCCATTCCTTTGTCTCCATTCTTCAGGCTAGAATGGATGGCTTCCTGCACTAAGGTGATGTTCTCCCATGTTTTCCGTCCTTTGATGAATCCTCCCTGATTCTTCGGGATAATGGCTGGCAGGATGTGCTTTAGTATTGAGGCCATGAGCTTAGTAATAATTTTATACCCTATATTACACAAAGAGATTGGTCTGAACCTGTCAAAGGTCTTAGCGTCTTTCTCCTTTGGGATGAGGGCCAGGAAGGCTGAATTCGTGCTTCCTCCAATCTTATTGCAGCTCTGAGACTTTCTGATCATTCTCAGTAGATATTTTTTCATGATATCCCAGCAGAGAGTTACAAAATTCACATTGTACCCATCTGGCCCTGGACACCTATCCTCCTCCATGTTGTCAACAGTTTCTTTGACTTCTTCCAACATGATGGCCTGGGTCAGGCGATCATTATTTCTGCATGTTATAGAAGTGGGGACAAGGCTCAGTAATTGGGCATCGCTGGTGACAGGATGTTCTTTGAACAGCTCGCTGAAATATTTTGTGGCTTCAGTTTTTATTTCTTCAAATTGATTAATAATCTTATCATTAACTTGGATCTCTCGGACATTGTTCTGGTTTTTCCTAACCTCTGTCAATTTGTGGAAATAGCTTGAATTTCTGTCACCATCCTTTAACCATTTGCATCTGGACTTGAGGCGCCACCACTCAGCCTCCTCTCTATATGCCTTGTGAAGGTTCATCTGCAGCGATGTCTCTTTCTGGATGTCATTTTGTGTCATGTCTTTGTCTTCCATAGCTACCTGGTGCGTCTCCAGCTCGTGGACAGCTTGGATCTTGGCAGAGTTAGGATTTGGGAGCGCCTTGGACCAGCATTTCAGTGTTTTTTTGAGCCTCCTCAGTTTCTCCTCCCAAACAAAGAAGGGAGAACCGGTTACCAGATGGGCCCATGAATCTGTAATGATCTGGAGGAAATCATCTCGCTTGGCCCACATTGGGTTAAATTTGAAAGGTATGGGACCCAGGTTTTTTTCTTGGATCATCCCTAGGAGGATGGGTTTATGATCGAAGCCTCCAAGGGAGAGGATTTTGGAAGATATAATCAGGATTTGAAGAAGAAAGGAGTCTTGAATCAAGAATCTGTCAAGTCTGGCCGCTATGTGCCCCGGGCCAAACCGCCTATTGGTCCAGGTGTATTTCCCAGTAGATGGCTTGATATCTACGAGGTCCCAGGTCGAGATGATGTATTCAACTATATCTTTCATAGGATCTGTGGAGTTAGAACCCCCTCTTTTTTCATTCTGGCTGAGGATGAGATTCAGATCCCCGACCAATATGACATTACCCTGCAGATTGTTTCGTTCTTCACGGAGAAGATTTCAGCAGTTTATTTTTTCGCTATAAGAATTAGGAGCGTATAAGTTAACTATACTTACCAGAAAGTTGGTATCTTTATGCTTCAGCACTGTGAGGATCCAATGAGTGTTGTTTTTGATGACTATTGCTTCAAATTTTCTTTCATCCCAGAGGGTTCCTATACCCCCAGACGCTCCTCTGGAGCTTAGAGCAGCAGCACCTTTTTTTTCCAAAATTTTTTACAAGTTTGGAGGAATGTTGTATCCCCCAATTTGGTTTCTTGAATCAGCAGAATGTCCGGCTGATGGAGAGAGATTAGATCTAGCATGGCTTCTTCCTTGCCTTTGCTTCCGAGCCCTCTGCAGTTCCAGGAAATTGTCCTCATTACTTACTTTTTTGGGCTGTAGGCATCCCTTTCAAGGCATGCCCTTGCTGACGAGTATTTCTTGGGTTTTTCAACATCTTTTCCAAGGTTGGCTGGGAACCTTGAATCATGTCCTTGTATGTTGCTTTCTCCTGAACTTCTCTCCTATATTTCCTTCCTTTTGTTTTGTTCCATCTTGGGGTTGTTATTTCAATTTCCCCTTCTTCCTCTTCGTCCTCTTCCAAGTTCGGTTCTTCATCGGATTTACCCTGACTCTCTCCTGCTTTGGTTTCCACTGTGTCTTCCTCATTGTCTCTTCCTTGGTCTGAGATGACTGTTTCCAGTTCCTTTCTCTTTTCGGGGCTAGATCTGTCTTCTGTTTCTAAGGGTTCCTCCCTTGCTTCCACTGGTTCTGTAGAGTTAGGCGGCTCCTGGGATTTTCCATATGGGCCACTTCCCTCACCTTTCTTAGGACCCCCCCCATTTTGGTTTTTAGCTCTAGATCTGTTCACCCTGTGCCATCCTTCCCCCTTCTCCTGCTAGACCGGATTTTTGGGGCAGTTTCGGATGAAGTGCCCGTACTCGTGGCACCCTCTGCACTTGAAGGGGAGTTGTTCATAGTCCAGTTTCTGAATGTGAGACCAGTTCCCCACCGTGAGGTTTATGGCTTCTGGCAGTCCGGCTTCGAGGTCGACCTCCACACAGATGCGGGCACAAGCATATTGATCCTTTGGGCTGGCCATGTCGATATAATTTCCCAATGCGTCCCCTATAGCTTGTAGGGATTTGGGGTTCCAGCAGTGCATAGGTAGGTTGGGCAGTCTGACCCAGACTGGGACAACTTTGGGGGTATCGGCTTCCAGATCAAAGTCTGGCGACCATCCGTTGAGGTAAAGACCTTGCGGCCCCATGAAGTAGGGCCCATTCCTGAAGATTGAGTCTTTGTCATCTTTCGATTCGAAGTCAAAGAGGAAGTATCCCCTTCCGATGGCGTAGGAGGCCACGTTTTTTGTTATAAGCGGTCACCAGTTCCTCTGAACCCAGCTATCGGTGGATTTGGGTGAGGGCCACAGCCCCGTGAACTGCCCGATCAGATCCCGATCTGACAGAGATAGGGCGACCCGGATCGTTTCTTCCGGAGGAAGGGCTACCTCCGGCACATCTTCTATTCGCTTGACGAATTTCAGCACCTCTCTTTTCCCAGATCGCTTGGCATGATTGGCGATTATCCTATCAAAGGCTTCCGATCGGGTAGGCAAGGAATCGCCTATCTCCTCCACCATCTTGGTGTCCAGCCCCTCCGGTTCAACTTCAATACATGGGTACAGGGGCCTCCGCCTCTTACCACAGCTTATCAGATCTCAGATAGCTAATTTGTCTTCTCTGGGACGGCCATGATCAGACACGGCCCTCCGGATCTCCTCCCTCCACGTCCAGGAGGCAGAACGCTCTGCCAATGGAAGACCCAGCGATCTCTGCAAGGGGTGCAATCGCTCGCAGCAGGCAGGCTCGCCAATCTCTCGCCCTCGTCCTCGACACCTTGCTCGATCAAAAAATATTTTCCTATCTCCCCGCTATCAAGTAAAATAATGGGTTCACTTATAATATCAATTATCCCCAAATGTAGCGTATAAATTTAATCTAAGTAAAGAAACTACCCACAAACCCCGCATGAAACAACAACAAATTTAAAAGTTTTCCTAATGAGATGACAAGTGGTTTTTAGAGTAAATTTATCAAGAAATGTGGGTACTCACCTTGTTCTAGATGCTTGATGGAGTTATTTCTCCTCACTCAACAATCCTGAATATATATCGACCAATAAAACCTCACTTCAAGCCAAGGGGCACTAGTTTTTCCAATGACTTCAACGTGCAAATAACGAAGAAAACATTAGAAAATTAAATCACTGTAACTAAAATATAAACTCAGTATATGAAAATAAAAATAGCAATAAGGGGAACAAGAAGAAATAACAATAAATTAGATGGCATTTGCAAATTGATTCCATTCATAGAAAACCCCTTGTAAATAGACCAAGTCACTGCAAGCAAGTCACCCTCTCTTTCTACAAGCAAATCACTTATAAAATATCCAAGGAAATGAAATTATTGATATATGGACGTAGTAGGATCTCAACAATAAGGTAAAAATCCATGAAAATCATCCAAGATACAAGAGTTTTTCACCACTAAAATTTCAGATTACTCTCACTGTTGAAATTAGCCAAAAGTCCCTTATGATGAAGAGCTCACTCTCTTTTGAAGATTGAGTGGAAAAATACGTAACTCATACTTATACATATGGTTGAGATAAAAATATTTCAATACATGATCAATAGATGACGGTTAATCTCATTTTTATCTTTTATACATGGTTGTAAATGACTATTTATGGAGGGGAGCAAATTACCTCCAAATGGCCAAGTACAATCTCATTATACATTAATGACATATCAAATAATATGATAGAGGCATAAAGTTATCCCATTGATGGTCACAGCACACTTTTATTACAATTCCAAGCTCTAGATCTAAATCAAAAAATGAAAAATGTGCTCCCAATGGAGAGAAGATGCCCCACCATGAAGATGAACACCTCATGCCAAGTGGAAATAAGTTGTGACATTAGGAAAAGTGGTCCAAATTTGTCTAGGGAACCATCATAGCAATACCCAGGTCATATTTTCCCATTCACTTATCCCCACCATCATACATCAAATACCTTAATTATTTTAATTTTTTAATTTCCAGTTGGAATAAGATAATTAATAGCCCAATTGCCCAAATCTTCATCTTCCCTTGCCTAGATTGGAAATAGGATTGCATGGATGGACTTGTATACCTCTATAACCATAATTATATCCACTACTCATTCCCATAACCAATCTGATATGATCTGCTAGAGCCCATCCCCAAATATTTTTAAATATATAGGCTAATTATTTTCCACAAACCTTAGGAAAACCATTTAATTTAGCCAATTAATTCAATAATGCCTCAAATGATACTTGGAGGGGTCTAATTGTCCTACAATGGAAAATATATGATCAATTATGATAAGTAGTGAAGTTCCTTCTATTGACTTGGCCCTTTGACGAAGTCAAACTCGATTTTAACTAGTCAAAAAGTCAAAATTTGGTCAAAACTCAAGATGATAGAATAACCATATAAGATGCATATAAGAGGTGTTAGTTCCTTTATCATGAGTAGAATTGATGAAAAACTACATGCTAAGCTATTCCATACATAGTTATCATCTCAAACATAACAAGTGCAAGACAAGTTCTAAGTACAATAAAGGACAAGAGTAACTAGTTTCATATACATATTCCTACCTAAACCAATCACACAATATATTTCATATATCAATCTCTCTCTTGGTGAAGTGGAATGGATGGAAACCATGGGTTTAGTCAAAGTGTAAAGTTGGACATATGATACACTTGAGTCACCTTTGGAGAGATGGGAAAAAGGATACGATGTGACATTTATTGCAATGGTGAACACTGGGGAAGAAGGGTGTCTCACAAATGGATGAAGTGATTAGAAGGATTCCCTTTGACTCTAGAAAGCCTCCCCTTTATTCATTTCATAACTTTTTCTTTTTCTTTTGATGCTTTTTTATTCTTTCTTTTGATATTTATTTGGAGCACATTTCACTTTGCAATCCTTTAGCTAGCCAATGGATAAATGTATTGGCCATAGCAAGCCTTCTAGACCCCAATTATGACACATCCTTATCTTTGATTCCAACCACTGGCCATAGGTGCGACATAGTTTCCATAGTAATTCCCTTTTAAGGGAAAGTATGCTTAACCTCTTAATTCAAGTATTACCTACCCTTCCAACCACTAACTAATTTCAAGGATGGGGAGCACTTGTTTCAAGTCTAGGGGATAATTTTCTAGTGACTAGAATACCTAGGATTATAACTCAACATTAGTGGCTATCTTGTACGAAGTGTTAAAGTTTGGTATAGTTTTTTCACACACATCAGATCCAAGAAACCAAGGAATACATTGAGGACATCCTAACAAATAGGTCATAAAAGGGGAGGTGCTTGAGTTCATCAGTCATGTCCAAGTCAAAGGATATTTGCAACAAATGGATGAAATGGATAAATTTAATAGGCTATATACATAATGAATAAATGGGTGGTGATCTATACATTCCATGGGAAATCAAACCAAACAAAAAATTGTGCATGAAACTACCACTAATGCACCTACCACACCAAGCACAAGTCCTATTGAGCATCAACCAAGAAAATCATATGATCACCTATGCATGAAAAATTCTAACATAATCTATTTCATCAATAAAACTCATGAAATCCATAAATATACCTCTGTCATATACCTGATACGAATTGTATCTACAAAGAATCCACTTGTGCTAAATCTGGAGGGATAAAGAAGATGCGATCTCAACTGAAGATGCAATCTCAATTGCATAAGGATAAGAATGAAGATCCACTGTACCAAGGTTTAAAATATATGATAGAGGATGAAATGAAGAGGGATCGATAATGACAAAGGTATCCCCTCTGGTGCTATGCCATTGTATCCAATCCAGCTGCTAAAAGATGATATAATCATCAAATCCTCTAATACTATCTGATAGGACACTGTATCAACTGTAAGAACTAGATAAAAAATATGGTCTGCTTTGGAAATATTAGAGGCATGCCCCATCTAAAAAATATGTGATAATAGTACCCATATGGATGGAGTATTCCTCCTAATGCTACCCCTCCATTGAATACTATAAATTTCCAAGGTACAAACACACCTAGCAACAATATATATGGGGGAAGCAATATCCTAGGTAATCAATGGTTTCTTGGGGGTAGTCAATTCCAAGCAGGTGATTTGGTCCTGGGGGTATCTATTTCCAAGGTAGGGATGTAAATATGGGTTGTAAAGGAGTCTACTATAATAAATCTAGCACTAGTAATCAATTGCGTGGTCCTCCTAAACCTATCAAAACTAACAAAATAACCCATCCTCCTTCATCCCACATGGCCCATCATCCCAAGTAATTTTTTATTTGATGTTCCTAAGTTTGGTGGTTGTAATGGAGAAAACTCATCCACTCATGTCATGACTTTTCACCTCTAGTGCTTGTCTAACTCTCTAGTTTATGATAGTGTTTTCTTATGTATGTTTCAATGCACTATGACCGATAATGCTTTTAAATGGTATATTGAATTACCCAACAATTATTTTTCCAATTTTGGTTCTTTAGTAATATATTTCCAAACACACTTTCAATTTCATATTCATTATGAGATAGGGTCAAATTTGTTAGCATTGCTTGGGAAAACCACCTCAATTCATATCTATGGTAATATCCATGACTGAATGCACCAATGAAGGCCCATTCAATATGAGATCCTAGATCGATTGGTTTGTGAAAATTTTATTTCCCAAAATAGCAAAGGATATAACAATTTTAGAGGATCGTACAAAAGCACAAGTTATTTTATGGGTGCAACAGTTGGATTTGATTTAATCACAATCCAAAACTCTATATGATTTACTACCTCGTGCACTTCAATCTTCATTTGAAATCCCAAAACATGCTCTCCTACCACATGTTGAGGACATGATTGGATTTGTGAGTTTTGTGGATCAATTGACAAGTCATATGGGACAAGTTTCCATTCATACATTGACAACAGTTGGTCAACCCACCCCAAACACTGAAACCTTAGTGTAAACCTCTAATGTTATTTCTATTCAATTTACTACTTATAAATTATATTGACATTCCAAAGGAAAGACAAAGAATAATAAAAAATTTAACAATGAAGACGGGGAAAATAAAAAAACTAATGCTAATATTGGGGGTAAGAAAGAAAAGAAAAAACTCAAATTCCCATGTACAATTTGTGCCAAAATACCACCCTCCATATGAATGTACCAAGTTGGATTAAGTTCATTTTTACTTAAACAAACAAGGGGATTAATAGTATCCTACAATCCTCAAGTTCATTGTTACTTGAACCAATAGGGGGGTTAATGGTAACTTGAAATCCTCACTCAACCTTTTCATCCTCAACATTAGCAAATGGTTTCCACAAATCTTGCATCCCCACAAGAGGGACACTAGTAAAACCTTTAGGAGAAATACCTCAACTTTGAACATCATTATGTGTGATAAATATGTCAACCTTCATACTTGGGTCCAAATACCTTGGTCCATTGGTTCTCTTCACATTAAGAGACCACCCAATCTCCTTTTTCCTAGACTTCCTAAAGGAACCTTTCGTAAGTAGACACATAATCCCAATGCATGAGTAACTCAAAACTATAGTATAATCGAAGAACTTTCTCAATCCCCTTGCATGATATTATACTTAGAAGTGATACAAAGCTACCCATTACAACAATAAGCATTGTTGAAGGCCATTGGTGAAATAAACCCTACATATTACAATTTCTTGACTTTTGGTCTCAACCAATCTCATTTGAGGCTATCTCACCTTATCACCTACAACATTTCATTAAATTGTTGGAAATATTTGGGATGCCCAAAGCTAATACAATCATCCACAGTATTTAAATATTTCTATGGTCAATATTCCAAACCACACATAGTTATCTAAAACTTTTCAGTCACATTGCGGGGAAGGCCATATCAATAGAAGTAGAGGTAGTTGATGCACCACTTGACTATAATATTATTTTAGGATGGATTTGTTTGTATTCAATGATAGTTTTCATGCCTTTTAACTTTTGAGCTATTCATTTTCCTCATGAAGGAAAAATAATTCCCATTGATCAGTTAGAATATGACATGATTGATTCTAGAACTGACTCAAAATCAACTCTTATGTTTATTGGTGATTATAAATATTTTTTTATAGAATCATCATGGGTATGTTCAAATATTTATCTCTTATGGTTAGTTTTACTCTACCTTCGCCAATTTTCTACATAGACACTTCCCCCATATTCATTATATCTTATGTTCCCATCATGAACATGGAACAAGATCCATGGTTGCTACATAGAACAACAATACTATGGGATCAAGTATGCTTGATATGTGATCATTTTTTCTTATCAATTTATATAGATGGATTTCATGGACACTGATCTAAATATCCACCTATAGGAGGAGCATGATCATTATACCTCACCCATTTGGTTTTTCTATTCTTTGATTTATTTATAGTGTTCTTTGCAGGCCCATACCCTTTGCTTTGATGTCTTTGACTACAAAAGGCTGAAGTCACATTGTTTCCAATTTCTTTGGTTTTCCTTTCACCTTGCTATCATACAAAAGTGCTAAATTTTCTTTTTCAAACTCTTTCTTCTTGATGTTATTTTCATGCCGAGCCTTTTGTTGTTGTTTTTGAACCGTTTGACGATGCAGTGTTCATTCTTTCTTCTTTTAGTTTACATATCTAGTACCCTCTTTCTTTTCTTTCTTGATGGACATCAAAATTTTATACATTTTCTGTTGCGTCTGTATTTGCTGTAAAATGTAAATGTATTATTGCTTCTTGTCCATACACTATTTTGAAAGGGGTTTGGACATTCGACCTTTTATATGTAGTTCTATATTCCCATAGGAAAACAAGTACTTTTTCATCCCAATAATTTATGTTCTTATTACACGGTTTTGTCAATCCTTTTGTTAAATTCTTATTGAAAGCTTTGACTACTCCATTTTCTTGAGGATGGTAAGGTGAATATTTGTTGTGGTCGACCATGAATTCTTTTAGAAACACTTGAATTCCATGATCACTTATTAAGGTTATTGGACACCCAAATATTTTGATTATATTGTTGTATATAAAATTGATTGCCACTTATTTTGTGCAACTTTTGACTCACTCAACTTTTTCCCATTTAGTGAGGTATTCAACTTCTATGATAATGTACCTTGCTCCTATTCTTCTCCCCTTTTTTTGAAATGGTCCCACAAAATCTATTTCCCATATTTCAAATGGTAAGTTAGGATTTACTTGTACCATTGACATTCCGTCTCATCTTACTAGTTGACCCATCCTTTGAAATTTTCCACACTGATTTACTTTGCGTTGATAGTCTTTGTATAGTGTACACCACCAAATTCCTACTTGAAGTATATTCCTGGATATTGTATCTAAATGGAAATGTCCTCTTGCTAGTTTTGAATGTGATCTCTCTCTCTCTCTCTCTCTCTCTCTCTCTCTCTCTCTCATGTTTCAAGTAACATCTCCTTAGTATGTCATCACATCCGTATAAGCACCCATTTATCAAGAAACATCTCCTTAGTATGTAATCACATTTGTATAAGTACCCAACTCTCTCTCTCTCTCTCTCTCTCTAA
>LPNX010696790.1:62529-152089 GCA_001517045.1 Pseudotsuga menziesii | reverse complement strand
CTCTCTCTCTCTCTCTCTCTCTCTCTCCAAGGAACATCTCCTTCGTATATCATCACTCTCTCTCTCTCCAAGGAACATCTCCTTAGTATATCATCACTCTCTCATGTTCCAAGGAACATATCCCTAGTATATCATCACATCTATATAAGTACCCATTTATCATCTCTCTCTCTCTCTCTCTCATGTTTCAAGGAACATCTCCTTAGTATATCATCACATCCGTATAAGTACTCTTTTATCATCTCTCTCTCTCTCTCATGTTCCAAGGAAAATATCCTTAGTATATCAGCACATCCGTATAAGTACCCATTTATAAGAGTAAAGAGTGTAGATTTCATAGCAAAGGTCTTCCTCTTTTTTTCTATCAATTATTGTGGCACTTTTCCTTCCTATAAAAATTGTGAAATCTCTGTTAATTTTGTTGTTATTGATTCTACCTTGAATATATGAGCGTCTAGTATATCATCATCAATCCTAGTTAGTTCTTCGCTTGTTTCTAATGCTGATAGATGGTCAGGTTCAACATTCTTATTTCTTCTTTTAATGTCCACTTTGAATTAGAGATCCTAAAATAATAATAACCATCTGCATATTCTACCTTGATGCACTTGTTTATTGGCTAAATACTACAAGGTTTGATTATTTGTTTAGAATACAAATGGATTTGCTAATAAATAATGCAAACAATTATGTAATGCAAATATCATTGCTAACCCTTCTCTTTCAAAATATGTGTAAGTATTCCCTACATGATTCATCTTTATGCTAGCATATGCACTAGGATGGTCAAGCTCTTCTTCACCTGGTTGTGACAATACTGCCCAGAGTTCTATTCCAAATGCATTTATGTGTACATGGAACGTTTTCGTCCAGTTAGGGAATCATAAGATAGGTGTCTCAACTAAATTTTTTTCATGGTCTCAAAATATTTGTGACATTCAAAATCCCATTCATATTTCACATATATTTTTAATAATTCCGCCATTGGATGTGTTATATCAAAGTAGAAGTGAATAAATTTCCTATAGTATCTTGTGTGAACCAGATATATCCTTATTTGTTTAGGATTTACTGGTGGTTTTAAGTCAAGGATAACTTTTATTTTTACCATTTCAACCTTGAAGCCTTATTTGTAGACTATATGTCCCAACAAAATACCAATTGGTATAACAAATATGCATTTTCTTATGTTTAGTGATAACTATATTTGTCAAAAACATTCCAACATTAGTCGAAGCGACTTGATATAATTATTCAGTAACCCATATATCGTCTTAGGCGTCAAATTATACAACAATCATTATATATATATTCTTGAAATGCTTTTATCACTTGTTGAAGAAAAGGAATGAAGGTTCTTATACCGGTATTTTTGAATCTTGCTAGGCTAAGGAAAGATAGGCATGATTGTTACCCTAAATTTATAGCATAACTGAAAGTATCAATTAATCCATGAACAATAAGTGTGCGTCTCTAATGCTATCATTTTTGAAATTTTATTAAATTTGAAGAAAATAAAAAATAAATTATAAAAATGTTTATGCACATATTTTAAATAGGAGATAAATAAGACTCCAGAACAAAAGAGAAGACTAAACATAATATTTAAAATCATACCCAAAGTAAGATCAAAATAGTATATAACTTTGTTAATTTCATTCTAAATTATAGTTGTAATCTTTCCTTACAAACCCATGCAAGAATGAGGAACAAAACTATACTTAGAATCCCGAGGTGGGATATTACATAACATAGAGACTTTTGGTGTTTACAAAAAGAAAAATCTATACAGACTTGTTGGACCAATTAAGCTTTAAATATGTCACTATCTTGATTCTGCAAAAACAATCCATGTTAACACTGAAAATTAATTTAGAATCTAATAAAATTGAATAGACTATCAAAACGAGTGATCAACCTTATAAGCATTGGCATAATTATTGTTATTCAATCCTTGTTTTTCCGCATTCATTGTAATCCTACTATCAACAAGAAGAATTTCATAAATATCACTTTGAACAAAAGAGCAAACATTTATCATATTTCCTCTCTATTCTCTCATGCTTTCATCCTTCTTGAGTCTTCCTTTTATCTTTGGGAAAGGTAGTTGAAGTCGTTTGAACTAATTTTCAGTTAGGATATCTTAATTAAATAAGGACGATTTATTCCATACGATAAAGGTAATAAAGATAAATAATAGGTGGGGCACCCGATATAAATAGTCATTTACTTTTCATTATCTCCTTGTCCCTCCAAATAATCAAGACATATGCCATTCCAAATATTCATCATAACTCATGAGATAAATAAAGCAAACTTTCATATATGATCCTTGTATCTCCCAAAGTATCGAAATATACCAAAATAGGTTCATAAGTTTGTTGCCTCAAAAATTAGTCATGAATATGTCTAATAGTAAAAAATAGAATAAAGTAACAAGTTTAAACAAATTCATAATCTATATTTATTATGGGAAGCACTCTCCCCCTATTCACTTCCTTGAGGAGTTTATTTCTTGCTTAATTGATTTCTTAACTTGGAAAATTCTCCCTCTTTGCTTGTTGATTTCCATGAATGTACATCACCCAATGTGGTGCTTCTTGCTTAAATGTTGATCTATTGAAAATAAAAATGCAAGGGAACTATGTGAGAAGAGTATTTTGATGATTTTGACTTACATAAAGGGTAGGCCATTTGGCTCTGCATAACACAGACTGATTGGGAGATACTTTTAACTAATCATTGGGATGAAGTGGGTGTGCTTGGGAGGAAACTGAAACAATTTGACGAGCATGTTTCAGTAGACGAGGAGGAAAAGGAAATGGAACATTGGTCCATCCATAAAAACTAGGTGGTGGATTTGGAGCAACTTCATTCAACCCATCATTAATATGTGATTCTGGAAGTATTGAAACATGATGTGATATAGGAATGCCTACACCATTTGGATGAGGCAGTAAAGGTGGCCTAACTTTTTGCATAGAATGTGGAAGGTGACCTTGACCAGCTAAGTTAAGGAGACTAGTTTGGAGGAGCTGATTGAGTTCTTCAGAATCTGCATCAAAGTGAATGGAAAATATAAGCCTCTTATTTCTACCTCTCTTCCAACTGAGATGCTAGCCTCTACCCCAATTTCCTCTATTGCATATATTTGACCTATTACTTCCTCAACTGAAGAAGCTCATATATATAGCGATGAGGACAATATTAGTACATATGTACAGTAGTAAGCAAGTTTATCAAATAAATTTTGCATTTAAAATAATTTATAAATGGATATGATTTGAACAACAATCATGCATTCAAATATACTCAAAGGAAATGAGCTAGGAAAAACATTTGAACTTGCTTCAACTCTTATCACTTTCAAAATTGTATACCACTTATTCCTCCTAACTGTTACACTTTCGAACATGGGAAAAATAGGGTTTATTTGGAAAATTATAGGAAATGAATGAATTGATAGTGAAAACAAATGAGGGGAAAATTAATATCAAATATTCAAATAACCATGACCTCAATCAATATTTTCTATTACACCCAATCATCATTCACATCAATGTTGGTAATAGGTGAGAATATTTCCAAAATATTTATCTTTTGTAAACAATTTAAGCCGTCAAGGTAATAAACTTAAAAAACATTATTCATGACCATTATTATTCTTGTTATTTTCTAAGTTTGCAAAAATCAAATTCAATTCAATTCTGTCCTTTGAAAATAATTGGAACTAGAATGAATTTATCATTAAACCAAGCAAAAGTAACCCATAAATATATAATCACCAATATCATGCAATTAACAATGTATTTCAAACTTATTTCACCAGTCAGACATGTTGATGATATACAAAGACAAATTCATTTCTTGTCAAATTTTTATAAAACATGTTTGAACTGGGTCACAAACCAAATACAATTTTGAACAAATGAGATACCCTTGACATCAAATGTCAAAAAATACAAAATCAGTGCTTCTATTTTATAAGAGTAATACATAACCATAATGTCTTGACCATACAAATGAACCTTTGGACAGTAAAGGGTTTAACTTATATAACAATTGTATGCATGAAACTTGAACAGTCATGTCAAAATCATAACTTGACTAGATAGATTATAATAAAAATACATATTAACTTGAGATTAATATGTTAATTTATCACATGAGAGCCTTCATTCCTGTAGCAAGTATTTACACAAACAAATACCAAGTTGTTAGATTTTAATAATTTAATCAATATGATCTAGGATCTTATATGAGAGAATAACACACACAACAATAATCACGAGAGACAAGAGACACAAAGAATTTTCCTAAGGGAAACCATAAAGGAAAAACCCCACAACTTCCTCATATATAGATTGAGCACCAGAGGCAAAAGTAAAACCCAAATAAACAAAGATGATCTCCAACAGTTGTTCTCTCTCTCACTTGTGCGAGCTCCTCTTCTCTTACTCATGTGCTATTGTTGAATGAGTGTGTTATTCAAATAGAGAGTCTCACTCTCTATTTATACTAGTTTTCCACTTGACAATTACTCTACAGGGCCGACCTCACTAGGAGAGTCTAATAAACATAATACCCCTCAACTGTGGGGGCTATTTCCCTGACTTACAACAAAGGGTTAACCTCAATGAATTTAAATGACTTTATTATATTAATGACTCTCCTGGTCAGAAGAATAAACATCTCCATCGAGGTACAATGAATTACAATAAGTGAAACATTCCGAAGTTACAAATACATCAACACTCCCTCTTAACTAAGAAGGTATTCTCTTGACACAATTCATCAGCACAAGTCTTCGTTAATGAATCATAATCAAAGCTGGATCATCATTAAAATTAGATCATCATCAATATCACTTCTACGCTATCTCAAGCAATTGTGCTATCTCTCAAATCTACTCGTCATAGGAAGTTATACAGAGCCATCCCTTTCTCATGCTGGATGTAGGCCTAGCCTCCATGTAGGTATTCATCAAAAGAGCCATTCCTTTTTCATGCTAGATGTATCCCTTTCCTCTGCAAGGATTTCCTCTATAGAGCCAACCCTTTTTCATGCCAGATGCAGTACCTTGCCTCTGCAAGGATTTACGCTATAGAGCCAACCCTTTTTCATGCTGGGTGCATTACCTTTCCTCTACAAGGATTTCCACTACAGAGCCAACCCTTTTTCATGCTGGGTGTAGTACCTTGCCTCTGCAAGGATTTCCACTACAGAGCCAACCCTTTTTCATGCTAGGTGCAGTACCTTGCCTCTGCAAGGAATTCCACTATAGAGCCAGCCTTTTTTCATGCTGGGTGCAGTACCTTGCCTCTACAAGGATTTCCACTATAGATCATCTCAAATCACAATCCAGATACACATAACACAAGATTCACATTCACCGTCATGGTAGGACACTCCTACTACCATCCGAGAAAGGCTTCAGCACTTACATCCACCGTCATGGTAGAAAAACCCTACTACCGTTCGAGAAGGGCTCAAGTGTATCACTTTCCCTTGGAGGGAATCTCAATCTGTAGAACACCAAGATTCTCTCTGAAGTACTCAAACTTCACTCTGGTCAATGGCTTAGTCAACACATCAGCTATCTGCTCGTCCATTGCAACATATTGGAGCTTCACTGCTCCTCTCTGCACCATATCCCTGATATAGTGATACTTGATCTTGATGTACTTCCACTTTTCATGGAACACAGAGTTCTCCGACAACTTCACACAACTCTTGTTGTCACAATATATACAATTAGAATCTAACTCGAGATCAAACAAATCACACAGTAGCTTCCTCAGCCATACTTCCTCACAACTAGCCGAACAAGCTGTGGCATACTCTACTTCGGCTGTACTCAGTACCATGTAGGACTGATTCCCACTAAATCAAAATCTCACACCTGATCCCATACTGAAGCAACACCCCGAAGTGCTCTTTCTATCAATGGCACTGCCTGCCCAACCTGAATCCATATAACCTTCCAGTTTAATCTTATGATTCGCCTCATACTTGAGCCCATAATTAACTGTACCCTTTAGGTACCTCAGAATATGCTTTCCAACAATCAGGTGAACATGTCTTGGATCTGTCAGGAACTAGCTCAATGTGTTCACAGCAAATCAAATACCTAGTCTCGTATTCATCGGGTACATCAAGGACCCAATCATCTGACAACACATCATGGCATCAAACGACTCTGACGAAGCATCACTCAATAGATTCAGGTTCGATGCCATAGGTGGCATCATGGCCTTGCAGTCCATCATCCTAAACCTCTTTAGGATCTCCACTGCATAATTCCCTTGTCCAAGGAATATTCCATCCACATTCTGCCACACCTCCATGCCTAGAAATTAGTGCATCAAACCCAAGTCCTTCATCTTGAACTTGGCAGCAAATCTCCTTCTTGCAACTTTAAAGAGTTTCTCTTTTCCTGTCAGGAACAGGTCATCAAAATATAACAGGACCATCACTGGTATTCGGCATTCAACCTTGAATTAAAGGTTGGAATCCACTTTACTCTCAGTAAATCCTGGAGCCATCAGTAAGCTGTCCATCCCATCATATCATGTCAAAACTTAGGATCTTCTACAGTCACTCTCTCTAAATTGAAGCATCATTCTCCCTTTTCCTTTTGTACTCTATGTATTGCATTCTTTAATGGAGTGATGAGTAGCTTCCTCTGTTACTAATATTCTATGTATCCATCTAGGGTCACTAGATACCAAGATCCTCTATCTTGAACATTTTCAAAATTTCTTCTCGCACCCATCTATGAGCTTGTAATCCTCTATAGAATTTCATCTTCAACCTTGTAGCAAAGGTTAAGATATTCATCACTCTATGTGATATTCAAGCTCCTCATGTATGTGTTATCCCATGTGTGCCTTCTGAGCTCGTACAAGGCCTTCTTTAATTTGCACACATGAGTCTGCATGCCATGTGTCTCAACTCCCAGTGGCTGCAAATGTCTCTTCGTAGTATATGCCTTCTTTCTATGAGAAGTCTCGTGCTATGAATATTTCCTTGTATCCCATGATGTTTCCATCTATTGCAAGTTGGATATTCTAGATACATATGGAGGACACTGCAGACTTCCGTTCAGGTCTTGATACCGCATCCTAGACATCATTCTTCTTGAACTGGTGTTTTCCTTCCCTTTCTTCTTGGCTACTTCTTCATTGCCGGAAGGCTCTGCATCAATGATCATGTCACTCAACAGTGTCACATAACTAGATTTTTTCTGAGGCCTCTTGAAGTCTCGTCATACTATTCTTCATTTTGGATTATTTCTTGTGCCCAAGGTGGTCTTTATCTCTCAAGGTTGATCTACCATTCTCTTTATATTCTTCTGAAGCTTATTGGAGTGAATCTTGAACTGTGTCACTTTTTCTTCGGAACAAGTCTCATCCTTATTTTCTTGTAGGATATTGTAAGCGATCTTTCCTTCAAGTCAAATGCACCAGTTGTATGGTTAGAAACATTTCATAAGGAATATTCATAATGGAAAATTCTTATGCATAAAGATATAATCATGCAACTATTTTAGTCAATACAACATTTGTCCATATCTCGTATACACATAAACTTTCTAGATGCCTTCCATCTCTACCATAAGATTATTGAGATTATGCACTAATCCCTATATGTCAGCAAAGAGGTTTCATCCTAGATAAGTAGCAATGGAGTGTTGTATAGCACTATAGGCTACTTACCCATAACATGCATATTAGTAGTATATTTTTCATTAATGCAAACATTCTATCATGCATAATACATTTCACAACTAAACAATGTCATATAAACAACTAGATATATAGGAAAAGACAATTCAAATACTTATCTTTATTTGTTTCATGGGTAGAATGCTTCTTGAGCCTTCAATTTGATCATCTTCTTCATTCATGACATCATCACTTCTTATCCAAATGCTAATATGGATAAGAGGTTCTTCAAGAATTGAGTCCTTCATATTCCTCTTCGCTTGAGGGATCTTCTTTGAATCCTAAGAGCTTGATATTTAGTTGCTCTCATCGTCTCTTCTCTTATTATGAGTCGAGCTTCTTCTTGTGTGCATTCTTCCCAGATTTTGCTAAAGGTAATCACTTCCTTCTGGCACACATTCCTCGAATGAATGAATCCTATGATCCTGGGAGGCCATTCATGATCGTTATAAAAATATATTGTTCTTCTTCGATTGATTTGTCATAGCAACAAACACTTACTTTTGGTGTGTTCAAGGATGACACATGATGGATGAGATGATATTTAATAGAATCTGCAATTATTCTCTTGGCTCTAGCCTTAATCTCATCTCCCTCTGGCTCCTAGACCTTTCTTACTGAAATACTGATCCAAGTCGATTTATTCAAGGATTAAAGAGGTCCTATACTTCCATACTCAGAAGTTGTCAGCTTCACCAAGCTCATCATCAATCTGGTGTGATTAGTCATTTTGAAATGAGAACCTCAAATGTAAATAGAAAAAATTTAGATCTTACCGATTTGAGGTATCCATCCTGGTTCTAGAGCTGGTTAATCTAGGGTTTGTTAGAGAAACCCTAATTTTCAAAACTTGGAATTTCAAACTTATGATTGGATAGAAATAAGGGACTCTTCAAGGAGAGTTGTCCAATGTACTCCTTTTCTGAAAACAATGGAGGGAAGCTCCCAAAACAGGAAGCCCTAGTTTTCCAATTTCTTCTACATAAATTCTTGATATTGTTTCTATGGAACCCCTAAAATTATTGCTCCTCTATGTCTAAAACTTCGCACTGAGGTATCCTTTTATGTCCTCTTTCTAACACTGCAGGTTATATAATAATTGGTTTCACCAATTGGGACTTATGTACGTTTTCCCAAGGTGACTTATTCTAATACTGTTCAGAATAGTGAACTTGTATGGACTGCCATGTGTCACTGTTTCATCTTCAGGTATGAAAGGTTTACCATAGAAATTAAAGTCTGTTCCCTATGTGTAACATCTTGCGTAATTTTGTTTGGACATTTATAGCCCGATATATAGCAAATATCCCTAGGTCACCTGTTTATGACTGTATTCTGGAGGAGGCTAGAACCCTAATTTGGAAGAATCATATCTCCTCGAATATAGAGAATATGAGGGTGACACTTTTACATAGGTTTCATTAGGAATTTATATTAATCTTGTAAAATTTTATGCTCTTGTGCCTTCTCCAATATTGAGATATAGCGAATGTACCAAAACTACTAGTTTTAGTATTTTAGGGTTTTCAATAATGAAACCCTAATTTCCATTTGATGCCATTGCAGCTGTATTTCGACTGTACAGTGAAACTTATCTGATTCAGAAACCGATACCACCAATAGATGTGTCCTAGTGAGGTGTTTTATCCTAGCCCTCCTTTCTTGATGATCTGTTGAGAGAACACCTTTAACTAGGAAGCCCTAATTCCCGCAGCTGCACAATGTCTTCTTCTCAGGTTAGCTCTGATACCATGTTAGATTTTTATCTTTTAATCAATATGATGTAGGATCTTATCTTAGAGAATAAAATGCAAAACAATAATAACAAGAGACAAGAGACACAAATAATTTTTCTTGGGAAAACCATAAAGTTAAAACCCCGCAACTTCCTCAGAAATAATGAGCACCAATGGCAAAAGTAAAACCCAAAGAAACAAAGATGATATCCAACAGTTATTTTCTCTCTCACTTGTGTGAGCTCCTCTTTTATCACTCACACACTATTGTTGATTGAGTGTGTTTTTCAAATAGAGAGTCTCACTCTCTATTTATACTAGTTTTCCACTTGACAATTACTCTACAGGGCCAACCTCACTAGGAGAGTCTAATAACCCTAACACCCCTCAACTATGGGGACTATTGCCCCGAATTACAACTGAGGGTTAACCTCAATGACTTTACATGACTTTATTATATTAATGACTCTCCCGATCGGAGGAATAAACATCTCCATCATGGTACAATGAAATACAATAAGTGAATACATTCCGAAGTTACAAATACATCAACACAAGTAACCCATAGTATTTTATATGAATAGTCATCACAACTCATTAAACAAGTCTTCAATTATATATATTTTATATGACAAGTATCCTAAATGATGGAAAACATTACTAGTATTAAAAAAATGAGACTCATAAATCCTATGGTTTTGAATGTAGGTTTGCATGATACTTTAGTTTTAAAAACCTTTGACTTACAGTTTGTGGATTTGAACTCAAAACCCCACAATATGTAAGGATAACAACAATTTTATCAAGGATTTTGAAAGGATTATCGATATATTTTTTTGCCATCAAAGCTTCAGTCTTCCAACAATCTATGCATGGCTCCTAAGATTTGTGGAAATGGTCCAAAAACGTTTTGGGGAAAAACTCAACAATGGGATGAAGTAGACTTTAGAATGACACCATGCATGCCTGGGATTTTAAAGTCGTAGTAAAATTATCAGCACTAGGGATTCTTTATCATATAATATTTCTCATAGACCATATTATTAATTTCATATTAAGACTATTTGAATCCACATAATAACCAATTTAAAGGAGTCCCATCCAATTTCATATAACTTAATGCTTCAAACAATGGTAAAAAAATATAGTCAATTGATAGATATGCTATTGAAACCCCATAGATTGTGCATCTAATCCTTTAGAGTTGACATTTGGAAAATGAGACTTGGCTCAAAACCATTCAACTTACAGGAACATGTATTTGCAAAGCTTTTGACTGTAGCATAGGGTTACAATTACTGGGCGAAATCGAGCTTACATTGAAGAGAACAATTCACTAGGGTTTTCTTTGAAAGAAAAGTTCTCATTTTGATAATAATCTATAGAGACTTGCAAAGGTATCATGCATGTAGATAATGTCTAAATTTGAGCAAAATGAATCAATATTGTTGTCTATGCGAGAAATTGGGTATAGTTAAAATTACATGCAAACTCGGGTTCTATTTTATTAGCTTGGTAAATTCAACAAAAGGTGTTTGTGGTATATCGACCAATACCTTCAACATTTTAAGCTATGAATGTGGGAATTTCAACCAACTGCGGACATTTCAACCATTACACAGCAAGCATTTCAACCATTACATTGCGGGAATTTCAATCCATATTTAAAACAAACAAGTGGTCAAACAATTCCTCCAGAATTGAAACATAAATTTTCATAATTAATCATGAGCTTTGAATACACCATGTCCTCAATCCAAAATTCACCAATGTATTTAGAAGCAATATTACCATTCAAGCTTTTAATCATTTAGAGAAAAAAGAGAGGAAAAAATGCACACAAAAATTCATTCAACAAAGCCATTAATAAACTATTTTTTTAAAAGGAAATTGATTAAAAACAGAACAACATTCCTTTCAAATGCTTGAAATATCCCTTGGATGAGAAGTGAAATCAGTTATAGGACCTGGAAATTCAAACTGTTGAACAATCTAGTTGTTAGAGAAAAAATCTCAACATAATAATGCAAAACCCAACATCAATTTAGCAATTTCAAGATTGAGCTATTGTTGGCAAGGGGTTTTAGGAGAAGATTGTTGGATACATTTACCATCATACACACTCTTTTGGTCAAATTGGCCTAGTTAAACCACTATCGTAAGTTTAATTGACATCAGTGGAGCATTAATTGCCATCATCCAGTCACACCCACGCCTACCTATAGTCAAGGAGGCTAACTTAGCCTTCTCCTACAGTCAAGGAGGCTAACTGGAGCACTCCGAGGGTGATCTATGTGACATTAATGCACCTAATTGCTAACTGGTGGTTACAATCAGTTCAACCAGTCAGTTACAGTCAGTTAAGGCAACTCCAGTCATTAAATATATTACTTAATGATTATTTATTATTATTTAATGATCTGGAGTCAACAAGGTGCCTCCACCAACTTCTGATGGTCAGTTCAGCTTCAGTTAACCTCATCGGGGTTCATTGGAGACATGGAGCACTAGCACTTGATGGTTGTCTTGCTATGACATGTGTCTGATCTCCTTCAGTTGAGATTCAGTCATTTATTGCACTCTGACTTCAGTTAGGGTTTGGTGAGTCAATTAGGGTTTTGGTCAAGTGGTTAACTGAGTGTGATTGAATGGCTAAGGGTCAGTTAAGCCAGACTCACTCACTTAATTCGAATTGTCTCCTTAGGTATTCGAATTCTTCATGGAGTTAAGCTATTGCTTAGCATTGGAATTGTAACCCTTCATTGTTTATTAAATATACAGAGAGGAAACCAATTCTGGTTCCGATTATTACCAATTCATGAGTATTTGTTAATTATTCTTTGATGATTTTGATTCCTAGTTCCTAGATCATGTGCAAGAATTAATATGGTATTAGAGCATACGGAGGGATGAAGAACAATCTCTCAAAAAAAAGATTTTTGACAGATTTCTCCATGAAAAGTGAGCAATAGCTCAAAATTCCAGCACTGCACCAGAAGCCAAGGCTTACCACTTAATACCCCAAGTAAAGAACTTGTTGATCAAGCTTGCTTGATTGACTATGCTGGGTGTGATGAAATCCTAGAATGTGTAGGCTGTCCGACCTTATTTTTCCCCTTCTGTTTTGATTTTCAGGTTTCTACAGGTGAAGCATTCGCTACAGCATATCCAGATGGCCTCCTCAGTACCTCTCTTGACTCCATACAATTTCCACGCATGGAAAAACAAAATGGAGCTTCAATTGTGCTCCAAAGGACTCCATAGAGTCTCCATGGACACTGAAGTTGAGCCTGGATCCGCCATAGAAAAATCAAGATTCTTGAACAAGAAGGATGAAGCCTTCAGTTTCTTGTGCCTCTCTATTTCAGAAGACCTTCTCTTTCATCTTACGGATCTGAAGACACCAAAAGAAATATGGGACAAATTGGAATCTCTATATGGAAAGCATGATGACTTGAGAGTTTACCAACTCAAAAATGAACTCATGTCTCTCCAACCTTCCAATTTCGAGACTCTGAATGATTTCTTTACAAATTTCAAGCATATTGTTTTTCTCTTGAAGTAATGCAAAGTGGAGAAGGAGGATGATCAGCTCATCCTAGCCATCCTCTCCAAACTTGGGGCTGATTATTCAGTTTTTGTTTCTACATTCCATGTGGGGAAGCTCACAATCCCCGGATGGAAGATGCCTACACTCAATGCCTTCATTGAGTCCCTAACTAATGAACATGACAAGCTTGTCCAGATGGGGATCATCCGATCTTCCCGTGATCAAGCCCTCCATGTCTCGAGGCCCAAAGATGTGAAGGGTAAAGGTAAGCAGCAGAAAAATCAGAAAACTAAATTTGATGCTCCCAAGCCTAGAGTTGAAAATCGGTAGCATGATGAATCTTCCGGCTCAAGGAAGAACAAAGGAAAAGGGCACAATGGGAAAGAAAAAGTCAAGTGTTCTTACTGTGGGAATGGTTTTCACCATGAACATGCCTGCATGAAGAAAAATCTTGATGAAGCAACCTCTCTCCTTGATAGGAATCACATTAATCTTCCGGAGAGCTTTCGGAGGAGAGATCACCAAGATCGGGAACCACAGCATGAGAAAGGTCATGCCCTCATGGCAAGCACTTCGAAGTCCAAAGCACTACTGATTGACAGTGGAGCTTCAAATCACATGATGGCTGAAAAAGACTCCTTTTCATCCTTGGAGACCGGAAAATCCATCCCCATCCACATGGGAGATGACTCCACCATCATTTCCGAAGGACAAGGTACTGTAGATCTAGAAAATGGTTTTTTTTCTAAAGTTTTGTATGTACAGTCTCTAGCAGCAAATCTCCTTAGTGTCTATCAGATGACACATATAGAAATTCCTAAGAGAGTCTCTTTCATCCTAAATGATGTTGAGATAACAGAAATTGCATCCCGAAAACTCATTGCAAAAGGCCTTGAAAATCATCATGCAAGAGCCTATGAGTTCTCTCACTTTGTTGTGGATGCAAAGCCCACCGCTCTGCTAACTCATGGAAATGAGGTTAGTAGGTTGTGGCATGAGAGGTTTGGCCATCTTAATTTCAAATATTTGCAGCAATTACAGAAAAAATCCATGGTTGAAGGTCTCCCGGTCATCAAGGCAACCACGGGAGTCTGCAAGGGTTGTGTGATTGGAAAACACCCTGAGCACAAGTTTGATCGGGCGAAGGAAAACCGAGCTACAAGCATATTGGGGCTGATACATTTTGATATCAGTGGTCCAATTCCTGTCACATCCATGAATGGATCAAGGTACCTCCTTACCTTTATTGATGATTTTTCAAGGTATACATGTGTTTTCTTTCTCAAAAAGAAATCAGAGGTATGTGAAAAAATTTCTGAATTGAAGGCCTTGATCGAAAATGCCTCTAGGCTTAAGATCAAGATCTTGAGATCTGATAATGGAGGGGAGTATGTCAGTAATGAGTTTCTGTACATTTTCTCCCAAATTGGTATTCAGGTCCAACATTCAATTCCCTACACTCCCCAGCAGAACGGAGTAGCAGAAAGGAAGAACTGGTCTCTCAAAGAGATGACCACCTGTATGTTGGAGTCAAAGAAGCTTGCTGCAAATTTGTGGGTGGAATCCATGCATGCTGCAGCATACATTCAGAACAGGGTGCCACATTCATCAGTGAAAGGAAAGACTCCTTTCAAAGCATACTTCGGACACAAGCTAGATGTGTCGAACCTACGGGTGTTTGGGTCCACTGCATGGGCCCGAATTCCGCTTGATAAAAGAAGGGATTTGCAACCGCAGAGCATAGAATGTCTGTTTATTGGGTATTTTGATGAATCTAAAGGATTCAAGCTGCTGGATATCAATACCAAACAGATCATCATCGAGAGAAGTGTCAAGTTCGATGAGCCTCTTCAGGAGGTGGAACTAGTGAAGGAGAAAACTGTTGAATTTCCTTCCTATTCCATTGAATATTTGGATGATGAAATTGGAGGTGATGACCCTGATTTGGATCCTCTGATTTCTGATATTAGTGTGCAGCAATAATAAAATACTGAATCAGAACCTAAAGTGCAAACTCATCTTCCTACATGGGTCCAAAAGACACTCTCCTCCGCAGGAGACAACATTGGAAGTCCGGATGATCCAAGGAGAACCCGGTCTGATTTCCAAAGAGTGGGTATTGCGCTCTCTTGTTCTGATAATTTGCTGTCCAAAACTTGCTATTTGATGATTATTTCAGATCCAAAATCCTACTACCATGCTCGGAATGATCCGATATGGCAAGTTGCCACTGATGAAGAGATGAATTCTCTTCAGAAAAACACTACTTGGGAGCTAGTTCCTCTTCCTCCGGGAAGGAAATTGGTTCAATGCAAGTGGGTGTTTCGGAGAAAGGTTGCTGCTGATGGAAGCACCTGAAAATATAAGGCAAGGCTGGTAAAAAAAGGTTTCTCTCAAGTCCAAGGAGTGGACTACCATGAGACCTTTGCACCGGTTGCAAAAATGGACTCCATCCGCCTTGTTTTGGCTATTTTCGCATCCAAGCACTAGGAGGTGCATCACATGGATGTTAAGTCAGCCTTTCTACATGGAGATATTCATGAGGAGATATACATGAAGCAGCCTGAGGGCTACATCACTAATCCATCTTTTGTTTGCAAGCTAAAGAAGTCACTATACGGGTTAAAACAGGCCCCAAGAGAGTGGTATTCCAAGATGGATGCCTTCCTTCTCTCGCAAAACTTTCAGAGATGTAGATCAGATCCAAATGTGTATTTACAGAAGCATGATGGTCATATAATTATCATTGTTTTATATGTTGATGACTTACTGATCACAGGTAGCACAATTTCCTCCATTTCAGCCATCAAAACTGCTCTCCACAATGCCTTTGAAATGAGTGATTTGGGGCTTCTAAAACAATTTTTGGGGCTCGAAATCAAGCAAAATTCTGATGGGATTATGGTCACTCAGTCAAAATACATTTCAAACCTATTAGTAAAGTTTAACATGGCTGAATGTAGGCCTGCACCATTCCCTTTCCTTTCAGGGATCAGCCTTGAAGAAGGAAAAAGCACACCTCCTATGGACTGCACTATCTATCGACAGCTGATTGGTAGCTTGTTGTACTTGACACATTCTAGGCCTGATATTTGTTATGCCATGAATGATGTATCAAGATACATGTAGAAGCCTCATGATCTTCATTGGAAGGCAAACAAGAGGATCCTCCAGTACATTCAGGGAACTAGGACCTATGACATTCACTATGCTGCAGACTCCGAGCTAGAGCTGGTTGGATACACAGATTCCGATTGGGCGGGTGATTCTATTGATTGGAAGTCAACTTCTAGATATGTATTCATGTTTGGTGGTGGCCCAATTTTCTGGTCAAGCAAAAAGCAGGCTGCCATAGCACTATCTTCAGCAGAGGCCGAGTATCAAGGAGCAGTGAATGCTTGCATCCAAGCAGTTTGGTTACAAGGCATTCTTTCAGAGTTTGATCTTGGTAGTACTTTGTCCACTATCCTCTTTTGTGACAACCAGAGTGCTATTAAGATATCCATGGATCCAGTTTCCAGGAAGAGGACCAAGCATGTAGAGATTCACATGCACTACATCAGGGAGCTAGTGCATGACAGGACCATCATTCTGCAATACTACCCGACTGATGAGCAGATTGCAGACATCTTCACCAAGAGCTTTTCAGAAAATAAGTTCACTTACCTCCGTTCACTGTTGGGGGTGAGTTCATCAGGGTGATCCGGACTACTTTCAGTGTTCAGCTTGAGGGGGGGTTTTTCCCACTCGGTTTTCCCTCTTTTCCTCACTTAGTTTGTTTTGAGCATTGTTTCAGTTTCAGCATTATACAGGGTGACCTATGGCCTTAGTTGCTAGGACCCTAGCATTTTTATGCATATATGTTTTCTAACTCTTCCTAAGTATAGCTTAAGGGGGGGTGTTGGAGACATTTACCATCATACACACTCTTTTGGTCAAATTGGCCTAGTTAAACCACTATCCTAAGTTTAATTGACATCAGTGGAGCATTAATTGCCATCATCCAGTCACACCCACGCCTACCTACAGTCAAGGAGGCTAACTTAGCCTTATCCTACAGTCAAGGAGGCTAACTAGAGCACTCCGGGGGTGATCTGTGTGACATTAATGCACCTAATTGCTAACTGGTGGTTACAATCAGTTCAACCAGTTAGTTACAGTCAGTTAAGGCGCCTCCAGTCATTAAATATATTATTTAATGATTATTTAATGATTATTTATTATTATTTAATGATCTGGAGTCAACAAGGCGCCTCCACCAACTTCTGATGGTCAGTTCAGCTTCAGTTAACCTCATCGGGGTTCATTGAAGTCATGGAGCACTAGCACTTGATGGTTGGCTTGCTATGACATGTGTCTGATCTCCTTCAGTTGAAATTCAGTCATTTATTGCACTTCGACTTCAGTTAGGGTTTGGTGAGTCAATTAGGGTTTTGGTCAAGTGGTTAACTGAGTGTGATTGAATGGCTAAGGGTCAGTTAAGCCAGAATCACTCACTGAATTCGAATTGTCTCCTTAGGTATTCGAATTCTTCATGGAGTTAAGCTATTGCTTAGCATTGGAATTGTAACCCTTCATTGTTTATTAAATATACAGAGAGGAAACCAATTCTGGTTCCGATTATTACCGATTCATGAGTGTTTGTTAATTATTCTTTGATGATTTTGATTCCTAGTTCCTAGATCATGTGCAAGAATTAATAAAGATAGTTGTGCAACATCACGGATGCTGCGTAAGCTCAAAGACAATGCACAAGTACAAGATGGCGCGCAAGGCGGAGAATATAATATTTTATATATTTTGTGTTACCTTTTGTAGTTTTGGACCGTATTTTGTGGATATTGGTCATCACTTTGTAAAATCAGTTAAGAATTAGTTAGGAAGTTGTCTAAGTGGACCTTGAATGTAAAGGCACAAGACTAAAAGTAGATGGTGAATTGTAAGTGTTAGTGTGTCGTTTTGAGTACTTTGGAGAGCACTTGTTGATCTGTGAATTGCTTTGAAGAATCTGTGATTTTGTGCGGAAGTAATATGACAAGACAGAAGTTGAGCTAAATCACCGTGTTATTTTTTGTTTTCCTGTTTTACTATTTCCTGTGACTCAATTACGAATGATATGAATATATGCAACATGGATCTGTAATGATGTGATGTTTTACTGTTTTAAATAATATTATTTTGTTGGATATGTATGCGCATAAATATGCTTACTGCAATTCTGATATGATGTGATTTGTTGAATGGTAATGAATGGTTTTGTTAAGTGAATGAGTTGAATAACTAGATCTGTTGTGCTAAGTTGATAAGCACATTTTCCTCTCCTATTCTGCGGAAACTTGGTTGTTATACCAAAATCCTATCACCATCATGTGATAAGACATTTGACATACCTACTTGCCCTGAATCCTAGCTTCTGGAGTGGAAACTAAATGGTTTTTCATCAATCTTACATGAAAATTATCAGCACCGCGCATGCCCCTTTATCCAAAAGTGGTACCCTTATTCGCACCGCCTATCATCTGTTTTCCATAAGCAGTGCCACCGCCTGTTGCCCTTGTTCCACAAACGGTTATTACCAGAACCGCTCTGTCATAGAAGGAGAAGCGCAATACCCTAGGTAAAAAGGGAAAAAGAGAAGCTTCTCGAGGCTTCTAGATGATAAGCATCAAGATATCCCTTATCCCTACTGTAGTGGGTCATTTGAGCTCAAGATCCCCCATCCTAGGATCTTGGGAGGCCACCTCACCCACAAATCTCTCAACCTATCCTATCCATGTAGCCTTATAAATACAAGCTTATGCCCATGGTTGAGGGGGAAGAACATTGAAGGTATTGTTATGTTGTTGGATTGATCCTTGGCCCAAGATCATTTGAAGAGAGCATAGAGAGATAGAGTCAGAGCTTTTGGGGATGAGAATTTGGTTTCATGGAGATGCATGTCAACACTAAGGCTTGGTTGTAAACTTCTTCATATTCTTTTAATGCAAGTTGATTTTCTATCCCATATATATTGTTGATGTTTGATTTCATATATATGTTGCTAGATTCCTTAGTCACTAGCATAGATTAGTAGATCATATTCTGGTTGCTTTGATTTGTTTTGTGTTGAGCTTTTTTTGCAGGTACACAGGTGGACTATCAAAGTCTTGTATTCCAGATATCTACAGCGTCTAGGGAGAGTTATCAGCCTCTGTGATCTATTTGTTCTGGATCTAAACCATTCAGACCAGTGGAACACCTTGTTGTCCGCAGGAGGTGAAATATTCCAGCTAACAAATCTAGCAACCATACTAGGGACTAAATGTATCAGTTGTTCTGATCTTCCTCAGTCTGCAACTCTTGTCCGAATCCAGGCTCCGTCTTCTTCAACTCTCTTCAGTCACATCTACTTTCTGACTTGCATTATTTGGGTTTGAAATTTCCAGATCTGTTCAGATATGAGTCATTTCAGTCTTTTATGCTCTGTTTTCATATTCAATTCAACAATATTTGCCTTGATCTAGACTTCTTTGACCTGATCCATCATTCTTTTTTTTTGTTTTGGCCATCTACAGGGAACCGCGTCCATGCTTTGTACAAGGAGTGGTGCCACCGCCTGAACAAAGTGAGCAGTAAGCGGTGCCACCGCCTGTAACCTATTTTCCAGGAGTGGTGTTGTCTTGGAAACGCTCTGTCAGACACCTACGAAGCACGGTGCCAGGTAGGCATCATCCCAAAACACTTTTTCCTCATTTTCTTTTGCAAAAATTTGGATTTTAATTGCTTTCAGTTCTGTTATCAGGTTTGTGTTACTGAATCTGATGTGTATGGCTTGTTGATTTGATGGTTTAAGATTGATTTGAGTGGAATTTCAAAAATTTGTTTAAGTCTTTTTTATTGTTCATCCGCTTCTATGCTTGATTGGTTGTGTTTGAAGAAGGATTTCTTGTTTTCTGAAAAGTCTAGGGTGTTATTGAAATCTCTTTTCGTTGCATAAACTGAAAGAAGAACACTAGATTAGCTTCTAGGTTTCATTTCTTACTTGCATAGTAAACTTCTTTTTCCTTCCTTTAAAAAAGAAAAGTTTTGACTGAGACTAGGACATCATATCCGAGCGTTGGATGTGAGTTTTCTGATTGGCTTTGTAAGCTTTCAGGACCTTCATAATATTCCGTCTCTCATGCATTTAAGCCTTGTCTTGATCAAAATAAAAATAAAAATGGTAGTTTTAAGTTAGATTTGCTTATGTTTTTGAGAAAATTGAAAAGATAGAGTGAATTTGCATATAGGTGTGCCTTTTGTTTTTCTTTTAGGAAAATAGATCCTCACCCTTCTCATTTGATTTCGAAAAGAAGAAATCAGTTTTGTAAAAGTGTTTTGCTTGTCTCTGATTTGATGTTCATGACTGTTGTTTGGAAGTCTTTTTGGTTTTGAAACAAAAAGAAAAACACTCTCTTCCCTCCCGTAAGTAGGCATACTGAACGATAAAGTGAACATTTGCATGAGCATATTCCATGGTTTTACTTTTCTGTCAAAACATCATGCATTCACCTAACCGTACAAGTTAAAATTAACGGTAGTTATAGGTTAAAATTTACTTAGTAACTTGAGTGATAGGTTAGAGACGTGTTCGGGCATCGTTAAGCGTAGGAGCTATCGTTATTTTGTCAGCATGACATTCTGAGACTCGTGTGGTTCTTCCACGTACCGTCGGTATATCGAACGGCCTTTCATGTACCCTTGAGGTATATAGAAAGGTACTTCACGTACTCGATTGTATATCGGAAGGCCCCTTGTGTACGATTATGCATTAGACAACACTACTACCAATTTGAGCTCCCACGTACCTTGAGTATATCGGGAGACCCCACTAGTGTACCTTATCTATCTGAGAAAATCCCTTTTTCCATCTTGTTTGGAGCCATACATTGAAAATAGCATTCGGGGAGATTACTACGCACGTACCCTCAATGTATATCGCGAGTGGCACCTTCTTGACAATCCTAGTGAGAGACTTGACTTTTGAACTCCTCCTGTCATTTTAAGTTTGCTTGTTTTGACCTATAGTTTGTGTAGGGAAGTCTTTTGGTGTGTTTTCTAGATTTTCAGACCCTAGGTTAGATAGGAACTGTACAAACTGGTTGAGTTAAGACAGTCCAAAAGAGTACGGGGCTTGCCACCTAATTTTATTCTTGGTTCAGGAGAAAATCCTATGGAAGCTATCGACCAAGGAGATGCTACCACCTCCCATGTGGGAGATAATGTGGTTGTGGAAAGTGGAGTACCATATTCTTCACACTCACCTCCCTTGGTCCAACAGCCTTCCCAAGAAGATTCATTGTTCCATTCTCCCATGGAAGGACGTGTTGATGATGTTGCTCGCCCAGATTTTGGTCCCAATGCTGCATTTTGGGAAACCTCTGTAGGTCAAGCCCTTGCTTCATTTGGCACCCATGCAATCTCTTCTGACATGGAATAAGAACGCGGGAAATACTGCTCTGCCATTCTCCACGCGAAGGATATTGATAAGCAGATAGATAACATATTAGTTCCAACACTACCAAGATCCACATCCGTTCCTAGGGGATATCGTTCACTTGTTGAATCTATGAGACCCATTGAACCGATTATAGATCGTCCATTGACACCCTGCAACTTAGTTCAAGATACCACCCCTATCACCTCTCATGTTATGTCTATCCCTAATATTCCCAGGTCTTCTACACCTGAGATTCAACCTTCAATTCATGTTTCATCTACACCTTCTAGTGCTGGGGGGCAACCCCCGGCACGACCTACGTTATCTGACACTGGAATTGTCGCTAGTTAAAGACAGACCTCTAACATAGAATCATCCATAGTTTATGTCCCTCCCACCCATACTAATGTGGTAAATCCCCCATCCAGTTCAAGTCATCCCTTGGGGGAACAACCTATTATCGTTCAGTCTTCTGGAGGTTATGGTTATTAAATACCTGTAGGTAATTATCCATCCAATCCTACAGGAACACCTTATGCTAGGATTCCATACCCTAGTAACACTTTTATGCCATGGGGGCAACCCAACTGGTATTACATGCCAGCTATGGGATGGATACCTATACATATCGCGGGAGGTGCGGGAGGACCACCTTACAAGGGCCCTCCCCCTAGGGGACCTAATGGTCCTGGAGGATCTGACAACTTTCCTCCTCATGGTCCTGGTGGTCCTAGTGGTCCTGGGGGACCTAGTGGCTTTTCTCCTTTTGGCTCTGGAGGGTCTGGTGGCCCTCCACCTAGTGGTTCTGGTGGCTCTGGAGGTTTGCCACCTCCTAGAGGCCCTGGAGGGTTTGGTGGTCCACCTCCTAGTGGTCCTGGTGGTCCCGGTGGTCCTGGTGGTCTCGGTGGCCTTAGCGGTCCTCCCCCTGGAGGCCCTGGTAGCCCTAGTGGTCCTAATTCCAGAAATCAACCCCCCATGGGCAGAGCTTCTAGTAGTTCTTCCTCACAGCAACCTGTTTATCAGTCTACCTATGGTTCTACTGGTAATTACACGCCATATCAATATTACCAGTATGTGCAACCCAACAAACAGTTACCTTTCCTAGCAACTTTGGACTTGCCTGATTTGTCCAAGTTGATTAATGATCCCAATTGACACAATCCCTCATGGCCTCCCATTCTGATAAAGTTGCCATTGGACATTCCGAAATTCGATGGAAAACAGGGAGACGATCCGAAGAACCATGTGATGACATTTCATTTGGGGTGTTCTTCGAACTCCCTCATGGATGATTCCGTTTGGTTACGACTCTTTTAGCGAAATTTGACTGGTACGGTCGCGAAGTGGTACATTGAACTCCCACAACATTCATTTGTGGATTTTGGCTCATTGGCAACTGTGTTTCTTACACACTTTCACCTCCCTATTCGTTATGAAATAGGCACTGATCTTTTAACCTCTCTGCAACAGAATACCTCCACCCACATTTCTGATCATATTCATGAGTGGAGGAGGCGGAGAAGGCTTATTAAGGCCCCTATTCCAGGTCAGTTGTTAGCTGATTGGTTCACTAAGTCCTTGTTGCCTCCTATTACCCGAGATGTGGCTATGGGAGGTGCCGTTACTGAAGAGTAGGCTATTAGTCGAGCTCAGTACCTAGACTTGGTCTATTCCCAGTCTGGAACTCTTTATGACTTGATTCCTCAAGCTCCTCGCCCCAGCACTGACCCTGCCAAACCACCAGCAGAAGTACCTATTGATGGGGTTTTTGGTTCAATCCAGTCCCCATCCACAGCGAAACCTGCCAAGCAAACCCAAACTACTACTCCTTCGACTCCTAAAGTTTTCGCCAAGGTCAATTCTATTCAAAGTACTCAAACCTCGGGTAATAAAAATAAAGGTAAAAATAGAAATAAAAAACCTGGAAACCAACAAGAGACCCCACAACCAACCAATAATGACAACGACAAAGGGAAAAGGAAGGCTAAATATCCCTGTCTATTATGCGATGGTGACCATTTTTCAAAGGAGTGTCCCCGTCGGGATGAAATCTCCTAGTTTCTGAAGTCTAATCCCGCACTTGCAGTACTTACGGATCCCTTTCCCTCTCAACAACAACTGGTAGACCATATGTCTAACTAGGGTAACTCTAGTTCATCCGAGGAAATTAGTATGATGTCCTCAAATACCATCCATCTGCAAACTCAAAGCCAAAATTATGATAAACCTGCAGATAAGAAAGAAGATCAATCTTATTTAGGGAAAGCTCCCTCTACTAGTTCTCTTGAATCCTCGTTTATTGTCCCTTTATCTATCGAGAAGCCTACTCTCGACATGATTTTGCACCCACCAAAGAGCACTCTTCGAAAGGCTGTCTTTAATCCCAATTCCCAAGCTGCTCAATTCTATAATGTGGTTGAAGACCTCAATCAGGCACCTTGTGCAATGTCTACCCTAGAAGTACTCCAAATTTTCCCCACACAGCGCAAGAACTTGTTGACAGCATTAGGAGTTGTAGACCCGGATAACACTAACTTGATCTGTTTCAACATTGATAACTATAAACCTAGATTACCGCATAAACTTGCTTTTCAGATCATTACAAAAGTAGTGGGAAGGAAAGTATTTCGAATGGTACTAGATGAAGGAGCTTCGACCTCGGTGTTATCTTTGACTTGTTGGAGAGCTCTTGGCTCTCCCGAGCTTGTTACATCACCAACGACCCTTAAAGCCTTTGATGGACGGGGTTTCCACCCCATGGTCTCATATCAGCCCTCGCGATCGAGCTGGGGGGAAAAACCATTTCTATTCAAGTGGAAGTGGTAGATGCCCCTTTAGATTATAACCTCCTTCTAGGAAGGAATTAGTTCTATGCCATGAATGCTCTTGCTTCAATAGTATTTCGAACAGTCCAATTCCCACATCTAGGGAGAATTGTTACTATTGATCAGCTTGATTTATGTACGCCAGATGTTACTAGCTCCATGGCTAATAACATCCCCATGTTATGCCAGTCCCCTCCTCCTTACCATTCGATTGGGGTAGGTATGCTGAAGGATTCATCCCTTATGGGGATTTTTCCATCCACTCCTCCTAGCATGGATACCGCAACATTACATATGATCGCCTCATCTGATTATGAGCCTAAGGGACAAACTGTTGTTGAGTCCACCTCGTTGAGTCCTCATGAAGCTATGTATGACACCATCCAAACTTTTTCCGATGATCACACTGATGACCCACATCTAGTGGCTTTGGATCCTTACCATTTATCGTACTGGTTAGAACCTTCTCTTCCGGTTCTAGACTATCTCTCCGAGACTTTTCCTTCTGGCGATTCCATTATGGAGATCATGAATTCAGATGAGCCTATCTGGGAGGATCACCATCATAGATCCATGTTCCTCCCCAATACCAGTTCAGGTAGCCATGATTTTGCATCCTTGTTTCCTACTAATATTTTCAACGTTCTGCAAAGTCCTATATTGTTGCAAGATACAGATTCTGAAGGAAACCTTTGCAACATTACTCAGATGAACCCAATTGACATATCATCCAAGCCTGATGTTATTGAGCATGTTCATGTTGGGAAGAACTGCTCCACAGATGAATCTGAAGCATATAAGGCACTTTTTAAGGAATTCCATGATATTTTTACCTGGTCCTATGAAGAGATCCCTGGGATCGACCCTTCCATTGTGGTCCACGAGATTAAAACTTATCCCACAGCTAAAAGGCAGAAACTTAGGCAAGTCCATCCTCGGAAGGCCACAGCTATTAAAGCTAAGATTGAGAAACTTCTGAAAGTTGGTTTTATTTATCCTGTATCTCTGACGAAATGGGTATTGAACATTGTCCCTGTCAATAAAAAATAGGGCACCATTAGAGTCTGCATCGACTTTAGGGATCTAAATAAATATTGTCCCAAGGACAACTTTCCTACCCCACACATCGATCAGATTATCGACAACTGTGCTGGAAGTGTCATCTTTTCATTCATAGATGGCTTCTCTGGCTATAATCAAATTGAGATATTGCCCTCCAATCAGCATAAGATGACATTCATTTTCCCATGGGGAACCTTTGCATATAAGAAGTTACCTTACGGCGTGTGATGTCCTATGCATTTCACGACATTAAACATATTGTTGAACCATACCTTGACGACCTCCCTGCTCATTCACAGTGATGGGAGGACTACCCTGATCATCTCAAAGACATATTCCTGAGATGCAGTCATTATAATATATGGCTCAATCCACATAAATGTGTTTTTTGCGTTGATACGGGATGTCTTCTTGGCTTTGTGGTATCCAAAGATGGCATTCAGATCGATCCTTTGAAGATCGTCGCTATTCTTGATCTACCAGCCCCAACCAACCTCCTTGAACTCCAAAGTTTGTAGGGGAAGGCAAACTTTCTCTGTCGTTTCGTGTGCAATTTCGCTGAGAAAATGCATGGTTATATGCGTCTCCTTAAGAGGAACACTCCATTCTTCTGGGATGACCAAGCCCAATGTGCCTTTGATAATCTTAAGCACGCTCTGACTCATTCACCTATGATACACCCCCCAGATTATTTGAAGGACTTTCTCTTGTATATTGCTGCCTCCGCTACTACCATCGCCATGGTTTTAGTGCAGGACAATCTCCACGGTCAGGAGCATGTGATTTATTATGCTAGTAAGAACCTCATCGATTCTGAAACCCGTTATTCACATGTGGAGAATTTAGCATTGGCCACGGTCATTGTTGTACAAAATTTCTGTCACTACACTCTGCTTCACACTACCACCGTATTGGCAGACCGAAACCCGATGTACTACATTCTGACTCGTCAGGTACTCGGGGGCAAGTACTCCCGTTGGATCGTCATCCTTCAGGAGTTCGACCTAGAGTTTGCCAAGGCCACATCAAAGAAATCCTTGGTTTTTGCAGAGCTTATGTGTGATCTTCCCTATGCTACAATGGAATATGATCCCAGTGATTCATTTCCGGATGAATTCCTGTTCCTAATTAGCACTATTGATCCTTGGTATGGAGATTTGTTGATTTATCTCCAGACCCAACAAAGCTGCATTTATCTTGCAATGATCGTCGTCGTATTCATCACCACGCAAAATACGATCTTATCTTGAATGATACCTTATATAGACGTGGGATTGACTCCATTCTCCGACGTTGCCTCACTCATGAGGAGGATGAACATGTGTTGAATGATTACCACTTTGGAGCATGTGGAGGTCATTTATCTGGGATGGCTACAGCACAGAAAATCCTTCGCTCTGGCTATTTATGGCCTTTTATCTTCAAAGACTGTCATGAGGCTGTTCAGAAATGCCCACCCTACCAACATTTTTACCCTAAAAAGCGCACCCACCCTGCTCCGCTTCACCCCGTCATTGCCGTTGGCCCATTCGCCCAATGGGGGATTGAATTCATGCATTGTAATCCTACCTCAACTGGGGCTCATGGTTACATCATCATAGTCGTGGATTATTTCACAAAATGGGCTGAGGCCATGCCTACATATGCAGAAGATGGTAAGACTACGGCTCTCTTCTTGTTCAATCATATCATAGCTAGATTTGGAGTTCTACAATCCATCGTCACTGATCACGGATCTCATTTCCATAATCAAATGATGGAGGAATTAAGTGCCAAGCTAGGTTTTCGCCATGAAAACTCTACGCCGTATTATCCGCAAGCTAATGGTCGGGTAGAGGCCATTAACAAGGTTTTGGAAACTATGCTTTGTCGGATGGTTGGAGATCATAAATCCAATTGGCACCTCATCCTTTTCTCCACTCTTTGGGCTTATCAGACTACTGTGAAAATAGCTACTAGTTTCACGCCATTCTAGCTTGTTGATGGACTTCAAGCTGTCTTGCCGATCCAATGCCAGATTCCATCCTTACAACTTGCCGTCGAACTTATCCCAGACACTTCCGCAGAGGAAGAGATATTTTTGTACTTGAGTAACCTTGATGAAACTCGTAAATATGTTGCCTTGGCTAATGAGGCGCATAAGAAATGCGTCAAGGCGCAGTACGATAAATTTGTCCAACCTCGTGATTTCAACAAGGGTGACCTAGTATTGACTTATGACCAGAGATATGACAAACTAGGGAAGGGTAAGTTCGAGTCCATGTGGTATGGACCTTTCGTTATTTCCAAGGTGTTAGAGAAAGGAGCTTACGAGTTGGTTGATTACGATGGAATCCATTTGGGGCAACCTCACAATGGGTTGTACCTGAAACGGTACTATGCCTAGGTTTTCATGGATAGTATCTTCTATATATGTATATTGATTGACTTTCAGTGTACTTTTAGTATTTTCAAGATGGTTTTGAGTTTTAGTGCCCACATCTGTTTATACCATGTTTTGGTCATGCAAATGGATTTCTACAGCTTCGTTGATGGTGCTTGCCACCACACCTTAAATCTAGCCTCGGCTGCTTGGGTTCTTTATTCCCCAGCTGAATATTTGGTCAGTTTAGGAGTGATTTTTTTAGGTCCCGCTACTAATAACATCGCCGAGTATGAAGCAGTCATCGGTCTTCTGAATGAAGCTGCCTCCCAGGATGTTCGTGATCTAGTAGTCTTGATGGACTCACAGCTCATGGTTTGTCATTTGAACCATGTCTACACCATTAGGAACTCGGTACTCCTCCGCCTCTTCCAGAGAGTACATCTGTTAGAAAGATCGTTTGAAACTATTGCTTATAGGCTTATCCCTAGGGAACATAATGTAGTTGCTGATTCATTGGCTAATTACATCCTAGATTGGCATATTGCCCATTCATGACATTAAATCAAACATGGTACACTGTAAATAAACATTTAAAGACACATAGAACTCATAGAAAATCATTGTCCTTTTGAAACATATAAACACCGTATAAAAGTATGTATATATATATACGAAAAAGTTTTACAAAAAATAGGTCCCGAGACCTCATCTGAAGCACGTAGGCTTTCAGGCAAAACCATCATACAAAAATCCTAAAGCTGTCAGCTTTCAGTATATATGTCTCATACACTAATGGGCTCATGATAGCACATCACTGCTCGAGCCACCCTACATAGTAGCCTGTTGAACCAGCCTGGTACTCCTGTTGTAGATCTCTGATATCTCATCAGGATATCATCTATGTCAGTATCTAGGATGTCGAGAGTCAACCTCTCTAGGTTCTCCTGCAGCTCCTCGGTGATATCATCACCTTGTGGTACGAAGCGAGCTCATGCTTGCCTATCCAGTGGAGATGCTCCTCTAGGCCTCACTGCTCCAACATCTGCATGAGAACAAACAGGTCTTGTCACTTGTCATAAAAAATAAAAAACATAAAAACATTGTCCATTTTAGGGTTTCTTGTTTCTTACCGATGTCACCCCACTGCCCTCTAGGTGGGAGTGGTAGGTTGGGATCTCCTGTAAAATCTGTGCCTGCATAGGGATAGTCCTCGACCATGAGCATCTAATCCCACAACCATCTGAAGAACAGATCACCAAACTTCACTCTGCCCCTACCCGCCCCTGTGCGAGCCAGACCTGGAACCACCTCAGTATACGGGGGTCCCGTGCTCTCAGGCTCTGGAAAGTCACCTAGGGCCTCATCTGTGTAACCCGCTCAAAGAAGAAGCAGGCTAAGATGGAACCTAAGCTGAACTTCTTCAGCTCTCCCTGCCGACATTTAGGCAGGTGATCCTTGAAGATTGGAAGCATAGCTTCCACCCAGTTGAACACTGTAGGTGTCATTGCCTCTAAGGAGTACAACATGTGTGCCCTAGAATCCTGGTGCACACCCTGACTACCTGCCACCCTCTGCATGGTGAACAGAACGGTCCATAGAACCATGTCTATCACTACCCTAATGGGGATTTTCTTCCCCGATGTACCTGTTCCAGGTGCACAGTTCCGATCTATAAGCTCTTGGGTAGTAATGTCCCCGCCACGAGAACCTGTCAGTGAGATGGGGGCACCCCGTCTCAATAGGCCAGTTAGGAAGTAGATATCCTCTACCTCCACTATAAGTATATGTGCCCCCACCTAGAAATACTGTTGTTCTGGATTTCACATTTGCAGTATGTGTTCTAGTAATCTCTCATGGGACACCATGCTTGGGGTCTGGAAGAACTTTAGGAGCCCACAATCCCGTAGTGCGGCAATACAAACTGCACTTCTTTCAACAGTAGAATCCTCATTATCATGCATTCTTTCCTTCCATATCACCATGTTTGAGTCACCTAGACCTGCCAAAAACAACAATGGTATGTATTAGAATCATCCTTAAATCATTAACAATAAAAAAAATGAAGATATTTCTCCCATACCATTTGTTTGAGTCATCCACGGCCGGCACCTCCTGTGCCCCGTTGGAGACAGGTGGTGGAACCACCTATCCACAGCATTATAGGCGCGGTTCTAGGGTGGAACCGCGTATCCCGCAAGGGGTACCCGCGGTGCCCGCAATATGAATTTTAGGGCTTGCCACATAGACCCAAAACCCTACCAAATCTCAAAATGGAAGCTATGAAATGAAATATTAAGGTCTTAGCAATTACCTGAAACTGACGAGGCTGAAAACGGACGATGGAAACTCCCAGTATCAGCTATGAAATATCTGGCTAGAAAATGCTCCAAGTGCTCTTTGCTAAGAGGTAAATAGTAAAATGTTTTGATTTTTTACTATTCACTTGACTTATATAGACATTTTGGGTCCGACCTACTATGGTTTTGATGTAAAATCATGTTTTAGTCAAACTCTATTTTTCGTAATCCCTTAATGTTGGTCTTAAATGCATTTAACACTTGTTTCTGAGTCATCTTGCAGGATAGGGGAACTCTAGTAAAAGCTTTGGGAATTTTTTTTATGGTTTTTTCATACTTTCACAAAATGGAAAAGGTCATTGAGCATTTATTACGACACTTTGTCACGCTCGTTAAAATCTAGTATCAAATTTCCGAGTCTGATTCAAGTTTCTTTCTAGGCTCGTAAAATACAACGTTGTGTAAAGAAACATCATGGAGTCCTCTTTTTACCTCTTTTTTAGACTCCTTAAATATGAAAATACCATCGAGTCCATTTCTGAATCTTTCAAGGCTCGTAAAAAGTGACATTGTGTAAAGAAACCTCATGGATCTCTCTTTAAACCCTTTTCAGGATCCTTAAACATGAAAAGATTGTCGAGCGATCTTGTCTTCTTCACGCTCATTAAAGTATTTGAAGAGTTGTCTGTCCGACGGTAGGTTATCTCTTTTTCGGTTCGGATAGGACTATTTATGAAAAAGGATCACTCTAGCCAATCATGACTAGAAGAGTTCTCTAAGGTATGATTTTACACTTTTTCGAGCCTTAGAGACTAAATCATACAAAAAAGGAACCCTTTGGAGTCTTCTTCCATTTTCATTTAGACTCTCTAAACATGAACGATACCGAGTTTTCTTTCAGTGGACTCGTTAAATTAAACATTGAGAGACCTGTTTTGGGATTGAACCCGTCCTCTCTCAAGTTCGTAAAATATATGAGTTTGGACTTATCTTCTGACAAGCTATATCGAGTGTTTTTTACCCTCTTTAAACTTGTAAAACCGAAAAGAGGCACTCATCAATCATGGTGGGGGAAATGGGAAGGGAATCATCTTGTAAATAATGGCAGTTGTTTGTCATTACCTTTGAACATGGCACTTGTCTGCACGATCATGTCAGTCAATTGGGTATTTAGCTGATCTCCGTGACGATCCACTTTCATCAGTCATGTCAATCTTTTAAGTCTTTCAAAAGAATGCATTGTCCACTGTCGCATTGTGTATCTGTCCTGTTTAGTCATGCTGCCAAGTATTTTTGTCGTGCCTCCAGATGTTCAAAGGGGATTTGAAGAAGTCTTACCTCTACATTCTACACAGTCTTTGTGTCAGTATCTTTGAGTTAGTCATATGGTTACTACATTCACATCATTCCAGAACTATGTTCTGAGTTTCGTGTCATCGATGTGGGACTCATCATGGCCCTCCTTCGACTAGACTATTCCCGTCGACATCAGCTTATCATCCGGGAAATAGTCTTAGAAACAATGTTTAGTATCTTGAGATCTGTATGCCTTAATGATAGATTCTCTCTCTCTTGACATAGGTTCACATCATTGACCTTTTATCGATAGAATCGACTGGGTGTTCGACATTAGGACATCTGTTCGCACTCAGTAGATTGTACTAGAGTACCTTGGGAATCATTGACATTAATGGTGATCTCCCTTGCACTTGTTAACGGTTCACATTATTGACCAGTAATCAAGTGGTTTACACCATGTTTGACTTCAAATCATTGTAATCACATGGATAGAATCGTACTTTGTGGGAGACAAGACGAAGACCCTGGGTATATTTTTAAAAGCGCTCATTGCTTTTCCCCAGGTTGCGATGGAGTTTTGTATATCTATCATGGATCCACATTTGTATGGTCGTGGCTATGCTCAAATTTGCGTCTGTATGACATAGATCTACATTGTATGTCTGGTAGCTATGTTTAAGTTTGATTCCTCTATCACATGGATCTACACTGTATTCTAGTAGCCATGCTTGTTTATTCCAATCATAGATCTGCCTTGTATTGGTTTGCAGCTATGAATTTGGTTACTTATGTTTATGAATCAACATACTGATGTACTACAGATGCCTACTTGATGACATGCTCCAATCGAGCCAACATTTTCATCTCCTGGCGACGACTTGTTCTCAAAGCTCTCGTTTATCATATCACTCTAAGACTAATGATTTGGGGGGCATCCTGTTATACCAATATCCTGTCACCATCATGTGATAAGAAATTTGACATACCTACTTTCCCTGAATCCCAACTTCTGGAGTGGAAACTAAATGGTTTTTCATCAATCTTACATGAAAATTCTCAGCACCGCGCATGCCCCTTTATCCAGGAGCGATACCCTTGTTCGCACCACCTATCATCTATTTTCCATAAGCGGTGCCACCGCCTATTGCCCTTGTTCCACAAACGGTTATTACCAAAACCGCTCTGTCATAGAAGGAGAAGCGTGGTACCCTGGGTAAAAAGGGAAAAAGAGAAGCTTCTCGAGTCTTCTAGATGATAAGCCTCGAGATATCCCTTATCCCTACTATAGTGGGTTAGTTGAGCTCGAGATCCCCCATCCTAGGATCTTGGAGGCCACCTCACCCACAAATATCTCAACCTATCCTATCCATCTAGCCTTATAAATATAAGCTTATGGCCATGGTTGTGGGGGAAGAACATTGAAGGTATTGTTATGCTATTGGATTGATCCTTGGCCCAAGATCATTTGGAGAGAGCATAGAGAGCTAGAGTCAGATATTTTGGGATGAGAATTTGGTTTCATGGAGATGCATGTCAACACTAAGGCTTGGTTGTAAACTTCTTCATATTCCTTTAATGCAAGTTGATTTTCTGTCCCATATATATTGTTGATGTTTGATTTCAGATATATGTTGCTAGATTCCTTAGTCACTAGCATAGATTAGTAGATCATATTTTGGTTGCTTTGATCTGTTTCGTCTTGAGATTTTTTTGAAGGTACATAGGTGGACTATCAAAGTCTTGTAATCCATATATCTACAATGTCTAGGGAGAGTTATCAGCCTCTGTGATCTATTTGTTCTGGATCTAAACCATTTAGACCAGTGGAACACCTTGCTATCCGCAGGAGGTGAAATATTCCAGCTAACATTGGTTCTGTCAGCTCTCCCTCGAACATCTTAGGTGATACGTCATCCACTTTGTGGGTGTTGCTGGATGGGGTAAAACCTGTCTGGGATAGTGCTCAGGGTGATCGCAGTGGTTTGGGTGTTGACAGAGAGGGAACCCTTCTCAACTGGTTTTGTTGGCTGAGTTTTTGTCAACAAATGGTTTTGTTTCTGGGACCTTGTTGCGACTGAGGGGAGGACATGTTGTGGCATCCGATGAGACCAAAAATTCAATACTAATTCGACCAGAAGCTGTGAGAATTTGCTGAGAAGGAAAATCAAAACCCTAGATTGAAGACGGATAAGTGGATAGAAAGGTACATACACGATGGTCCACACGAGTATTTTTTCTATGAATTCTCTATCATGCTGTACAAGTGGTTGGCGTGATTCACCTATCGCAAGACAAATTTAGAAGGAGGTGAGCCAACATCCTGGACCCCTGAATTGATCCAGGAGCTGTAGGAAACCGACAATAGAGCATCGCGGGTTGTTGAAGTTTGGATTGACAATATCTTGGAAGGCTATATCACTGAGTTTATGGTTGATACTAATAAGTCCTACAATGAAGCAGAATGATAATTTTTCAACTGGCCAAGAGGTAGGTTCTTATTGTCTTTACAATTGTCAATTAAGATGCTTGTCTGTGAAAAATGCATACTGAAAAATGCACCTTGAGTAGTAGAATTCCAGTGTGCAGGGGATGTGGATATTACGAAGAAAGGGGGGATGAATGGAATGAGATGGGGTAGATGGGTGCAAGTTACGATGATACTATGAGGGAAGTCGAGGAAGAAAGTGGTCTTACGAGAGGAGGAGTAATGTTTCGACAAGAAAAGAGGCAAAGGACAAGGGAAGGTCCTGCTACGATCGAAACGCAAGACCACAAAGGAAGACCACACGGGACGAAGCGACCCTACAGTAACGACAAGGACGACCAAACCCAGACTACGCCTAGGGTAGAGGCAATATCAACCCCCAGCAACAATGTACCCATGCCTCCATGCACTACATCACAATCAGGCATCAACCCCCAATAGCAACGTACCTGTTGAAATATTGTAACTTCGAAGAATATTCTATATGTATTTTTTTGGTCCCCGATGTTCCTATCGAGAGAATCTCTTATATTTCTTCATACCCCGATGTTTCTAATCAGGAGAACTAATAAGAGTCATGAGGTATTCCCCTCCAATTGTAAGTCAGGTCATTAGTACCCTAGTTGTGGTTACTCGAGCCTACAAGATTAAATTAGGATTACTCGAGCCTACATAACTGAATTAATTATTAAGTGAACGAAATAATATAAATAGAGGTGTGGCACTCCTCATTTGGAAGACACACACTCACTTGTGTATCACATTAGAGAGAGAGAGAGAGAAGTAGTTGGAGAAGGAGGAGGATCAGTCTTTTGGTTTTACCTTTTATCTTTTTGGGGCATCTATATTGAGGAAGCTTTTGCTGTGTTTTTCCCTTTAGGGTTTTCCAAAGATAAATCTGTGTTGTTTTTGTGATACCGTTTCTTTCAGTGATCCTGTTTATATGCTTTTGTTATGATATTGAAATTAAATGCTGATGATCTAGCTTAGCATATGGAATTTTAACATGCTATCAGAGTTAGCCTAAATAGGACATCTTTCACAAGGTGAACTATCCCTCTCTCTCTCCCTAGAAGCAATTAGGGTTTTGGGAAAAAAATTTATTTTCAGAAAACTGCTTGCATAGAAATTTGCGCCCTCCCAGAGCGCATCTATTGATCCTGGAATCGAGGTTTTTGGGTGAGTGAGTATCTGGGAAAGTCAAACCCTAGTTTGACAGCTGCAACAGAAAACTGTTGAACCAAAAAACAGCTGGAAGCTGTAGAAGCTGAATCTTACAAGTTTGATTTGGAAGGTAAAGACTTGAGATCTCCAGAAACCAAGAACACCAGTCAACTCACCTCATTCAAGCGCATCTCCCCGTAAGTTCAGTTTCTCATTCCGTAGAATTTCAATTTTTTGTGATTTTCTGACAAGATGACCCCAAGCACTAAGCTTGAGGACAAGCTAGAAGGCATACTAGAATTTCTGAGCATGGAAATACAAGATTGGTCTCATTCTCCAAGAGAATGATCTTGATAAGTACATCAAAGAGGAAGTTGCAGAACCTGAAGAAGCTGAATCCAAGGAGAAGCACAAGAAGGATATGATTAGGGCACAAAGGATTATTGCTGACTCTATCAAGGATCACTTGATCCCTCAAGTTTCATCCAAGAAGACTCCAAAATAAATGTATGATTCCCTCTCCAGAATGTATGAGGGAAGAAACATCAATAGAAATATGAATCTAAGAGCTCAACTGAAGAGCACCAAGATGAGTCATGGAGAATCCATCCAAGACTACTTCACAAGGATTTCTCAAATCAAAGAACAATTAGAATCTATTGGAGAAAAAATTGATGAAGATGAGATGGTTATGACTGCTCTCAATGGTCTCACTAGACCCTGGGAGTCATTCATTCAAATGATGTGTGCCAGGAAGGAAAGCATGAAGTTTGATGTGGTGTGGGAATACTGCATTCAAGAGGAGACGAGAGTGGAAAATAGAGAAGCCTTACTAAAAGAGGATGATCAATCCCTAGCCACTCATACCAAGAGAAGAATAAATCAACCCAACTTCAAGAAGGGAAACCACAAGGAGAATCAACCTCCGAGAAGATTCCAAAGATCAAGAGAAAGTCTATCAAATAAGGACTACTCTAGTTTTCAATGTTTCCATTGTGACAAGATAGGACACATTGCCAGAAATTGTCCTATGAAGAAACAAGAATATAAGAAGAGGATCAACAACAACAAAATACACATGCTCATTTAGTTGAAGATGAGGATGAAGAAGAAGAAGAGGAAGGACCTCCAAGAAAGCAAGCAAGAGAAGAAGATGCAGAAGAGTATGTACTCTGCTCTCTCTAGGTCTATAACACCTGGAGAAGACACTTATATTATTGATAGTGGTGCTTCAAAGCACGTGATGGGACAAAAGAAAAATCTGTCCAAACTTGAAGAAAATATCTCTCCTCAGAAAGTATCCCTAGGAGATGACTATTAATATCTGATCAAAGGAGTTGGTGAAGCAAGCTACAAGCTTGATTCAGGAAATCCCCTGAAGATGAAGGAAGTATTGCATGTACCAAGTCTAAAGAAGAATCTACTTTCTATCTCAGTTTTAGATAAGAAAGGATTCATAGTTGCCTTCATAGATGGCCAAGTACTCATGTGGCCCAAAGGAAATAAAATTAAAGATGCAGTTGTTATTGGTGAAGAAGAAGGAGGCCTACATAAACTCAAGGGGCACTCAGAAACATCCTTTGCTCATGAGTCCACTGACCCTAGTGAACTATGGCATAGAAGGATTTCCCACATTACTTACAAGGCTCTACCTCATGTGAACAAAGTAGTGACGGGATTACCATACATGAAGATCAAGCATGAAGGCATTTGCAAAGGATGTGCGAAAGGAAAGAACATCAAGAATCCATTTACGAAGAGCGAAACAAAAGCAAAAGGTACGTTGGAATTTATTCATTCAGATGTGTGTGGTCCAATGTCTTCCAAATCCTTAAGTGGATTTGAATAGTATATCACATATATTGATGACTATTCAAGAAAGACTTGGATATACTTCTTGAAAGCAAAGAGTTAAGTGTTTGAGAAATTCAAAGAATTCAAAGCCTTGATAGAGAATCTTTCAGACAAGAAAATAAAGACACTCCAATCAGACAATGGCAGAGAGTATACCTCAAAAGAGTTTGAATCCTTTTGAAAATATGTTGGAATCAAGAGGGAACTAATGACTCCCTACAATCCTAAATAGAATGGGATTGCAGAAAGAAAGAACAGAACCATCATAGAGGCAAAGAAGACAATGATATATGATCAAACAACAAGAATTGTTTTGTATGTACAGAATAGAATATCTCACAGTGCTCTTGGATTCAAGACTCTAGAAGAGATGTTCACGGGAAATAAGCCTGAGGTAAGTCACCCCAAAATATTTGGTTGTCCAGTATATATTCATATACCAAAAGAGAAAAGAACCAAGTTAGACCCTTCCGGAAAGAAGGGGATATTTGTTGGATACTGTGAAGTATCCAAGGCATTCAGAATTTACATTCCTGGATTCCATCACATGGAAATCAGTCAATATGTGACATTCAATGAAGAAGCATCCCTCAAGAGATCCAGGAAGTGCCAACATGAAGAAGTGTATGAGGAAGAGGCACCTCCCAGAAATAAATAAACCACATGTCTCCCTGAAGATGAAAATATTGAAGAGCATGACATGACAGAACCACAAGAACCTCCTACAATGGAGATGTCATGAAAGAGAAAGCTTGCTTGGGCAAGAGAGATTATACAAGAAGCAGAAAGATATGGAGCTCCTGAAGGCTCCACAAGAGTAAGTAAGAGGCCCAAGACATTTTCCAACTATGTAGCCTTTATGTGTGATCTTGTAGATCAAGAACCTACAAACTACAAAGAAGCGGCACAGAAGAAAGAATGGATAGAAGCAATGACTGAAGAATACTAGTCAATAATGAGGAATGATGTATGGGATATAGTTCCCAAACCAGAAGGAAAGATTGTAGTATCCTCCAAATGGATCTACAAGATAAAACATGCAGCTGACAGAAGTATCGAGAAGTATAAAGCAATATTTGTGACTATAGGTTTCTCTCAGAAAGAGGGAATTGATTATGAAGATACTTTTGCACCTGTAGCATGGTATACTTCAATTAGAGCTATCATGGCACTTGCATCCATGATGAAGTGGGACTTACACCAGATGGATGTGAAGACAACCTTCCTGAATGGTGTGATTGAAGAAGAAGTATACATAGAACAACCACAAGGATTTGAAGTTGAAGACAAACGTACTCATGTATGCAAGTTGAATAAGGCCCTGTATGGCCTGAAGCAAGCTCCTTGAGCTTGGTATGGAAGGATAGATAGTTTCCTGATGAGCATGGGCTTTGCCAAGAGTAAAGTCGATCATAACCTTTACCTCAAGGTTATAGAAGATGAACCTGTCATACTATTACTATATGTGGATGATTTATTTCTGACAAGGAATGAGAAACAGATTGTGGAAAGCAAGAAAAAACTCACCAAAGAATTTGAGATGAAAGACCTTAGGTTAATGCATTACTTCCTAGGTCTGGAAGTATGGCAAATTTTAGAAGGAATCTTTCTCAACCAGGGAAAGTATGTTGTAGAGATATTGAAAAGATTCAATATGTTGGAATGCAAATCCATGGCCACACCCATGGATTCCAACCTGAAGTTATTAGCTGATGAATCATCAGAGTTAGTGGATGTGACCCAATACAGACAGATCATTGGGTCATTGATGTACCTAACAAATACCAGACCTAAAATTTGTTTTGTTGTGAACACTCTAAGTCAATATCTAGTTCAACCTAGACGAGTTCACCTGTTAGCTACAAAACATGTGATGAGATATCTAAAAGGGACTATAGACTTTGGTCTATACTATGATGGAAGCCATGAGTATAGACTGTATGGCTATATGGATGCAGATTGGGTTGGAAGTGTATCAGAAAGGAAAATCACATCAGGTGGATGTTATAGTCTGGGTTCTGCTATGATTTCATGGTTTAGCAGGAAACATTCCAGTGTTGCTCTTAGCATGGCTGAAGTAGAATATATAGCAGCTTGCTCTGCTAGTTATGAAGCCATATGGCTTCAGAAGCTAATGTCAGGGTTATTCAACCTAGATTTGGAAACTACCGTGATTCTATGTGATAACCAAAGCTGTATAAAGATGACGAAGAACCCAGTGTTCCATGATAGATCAAAGCACATAGAAATCTGGTATTTCTACATTCGAGATATGATGCAGAAGGGAGCCATAAAGCTCCAGTATGTGAGTACTGATGAACAAGTTTCTAATGTGTTAACGAAGTCTCTGTCCCAGGTAAAGTTCGAATACTTTCGTGACAAGCTTGGTGTTTTTCAAAAAGACCTTCCTCGAAAGGGGGAACAGTGATGTAGCAATGGGATTGTATCATCCCTGGGCACTTTCCCTAAAGTGATCCAGTGACCTCGGTCCTTGAGAATGAAGAGGGATTGTATCATCCCGGGACATCTATCCATAATGGATCCGGTGACTTTGATCCTCGTGAATGTGGTGGGATTGCATCATCCTTGAACTTCTGTTCAAAATGTATCTGGAGGCTTTAGTCCCCGTGAATGTGGTGGGATTGCATCATCCCTGAACTTATGTTCAAAATGTATCTGTAGGATTCGATCCCTGTGAATGTGGTGGGATTGCATCATCCCTAAAATTCTCTTCAAAATGTATCTGGAGGCTTCGGTCCCCATGAATGTGGTGGGATTGCATCATCCCTGAACTTCTGTTCATAATGTATCCAGAGGCTTCAGTCCCCTTGAATGTGGTGGGGTTGCATCATCCCTAAACGTTTGTTCAGAATGTATCCAAAGATTTTGGTCCCCATGAATGTGGTAGGATTGCATCATCCTTGGACATAGTCCTAAAGTGATAGGGACCGATTATCCCATAATCAATCCGGTGACTTCGGTTGTCGAGAATGTGGTGGGATTGCATCATCCCTGGACTTTAAGTCCAAAAGTGATCTGAAGACTTTTGTCTTAGTGCTATGGATTGCAGGTTGTTGATGACGATGATGTTCCTGATCGAAAGATCAGAGTGTGATGCTGATGAGGTTACTGATCGAAAGATCAGAGTATGATGATGATGACGTACTGATCGCAAGATTAGAGTATGATGATGATGATGATGTTGATCGAAATTTCAGAGTATGATGATGATGATGTTATTGATCGAAATATCAAAGTGTGATGATGATGACGTACTATGATGATGATGATGTTGATTGAAAGATCAAAGTGCTACTGATGATGGTGTTGCTGATCGAAAGGTCAAAGTGTTGATGATGATGATGATGCTGATGATGATGATGCTGATGATGATGTTGTTGATCAAAAGGTCAAAGTGCTGATGATGATGTTGCTGATTGAAAAATCAAAGTGTTATTGCTGCTGAAATTGAAGATGAAGACTATATGATGTTGAAAAGCTTCCAATGATTTATAGATGTGTCACCCTGATGATGTTGATGATGTCCTCTCTCTTTNGTTGTTGTAGAATACCCTTCTCGTTAAGGGGGAGTGTTGAAATATTGTAACTTCGAAGAATATTCTATATGTATTTTTTGTGGTCCCCGATGTTCCTACCGAGAGAATCTCTTGTATTTCTTTACACCTCGATGTTTCTAATCGGGAGAACTAATAAGAGTCATGAGGAAGTCCCTTCCAATTGTAAGTCGGCTCATTAGTACCCCAGTTGTGGTTACTCGATCCTACAAGATTAAATTAGGATTACTCGAGCCTACATAACTGAATTAATTATTAAGTGAATGAAAGAATATAAATAGAGGTGTGGCGCTCCTCATTTGGAAGACACACACTCACTTGTGTAGCGCATTAGAGAGAGAGAGAGAAGTAGCTGGAGAAGGAGGAGAATCAGTCTTTTGGTTTTACCTTTTATCTTTTTGGGGCATCTATATTGAGGAAGCTTTTGATGGGTTTTTCCCTTTAGGGTTTTCCCAAGATAAATCTGTGTTTTTCTTGTGATATTGTTTCTTTCAGTGATCCTATTTATATTAAATGTTGATGATATATCTTAGCATATGGAATTTTAATAGTACCCATGCCTCCAACGTGCCAGCATCAATCCAATAGTAGTAGTAGATCAACATCTATAGGAAGAAAGATAAGAATGGTAGGCGATGAGGCGAAGTTACCTTTGTTCCATGGGAATGGGATTGAGGATCCAAAACAATATTGGTTCCTGTGTGAGGCAGTATGAAATATTAGACAGACTGTGGATGATGATTTCAAGAAGGGCCAATTGGATACAACCCTCTGGGGTCGCGCACTTGATTGGTACATGAAATTTGTACAAGTTCCGATGGGGACTTTGGAGAAGAATTTGGCAGAAGTTAGGAGAGGCCTTATTGAAGAACTCAGAAAACCAAAGCCTGAAGCGCAGTACATTACAAAACTAAAGGAGATTAAGCAGTATCCCAATGAAACTGTTTGGGATTTTGATCAAAGATTCAATACACTAATGGAAAGAGTTAGTTTTGAGATGAGTGACATTCAACATAAATAATGGTTCATTGCAACGTTGTTAACTCATATCTTACTATCACTTATGCAACAAAATATCGCGACACAGAGTGAGGCTCTAGAGATCGCCATGAAGCTGGAAGCTTCACCAGTTGGTGAGAATGCGATTGGGATGAATCATATTCAGACACAGTTGGTGAACTTAACATTTCAGTTGCAAGATATTAAGAAGGGAAAAGAACAATGTGATTATCTCTAGTGCACTCGATTTTGTGCAGATGGACATACCAAGGATAATTGCTTGGATTTCTGAAACTACCTATTGTTAGGGGCATCGAACCCTTTGAGTTGTGGTAGTGTACCATGGTGTCATATTTTTCAAGTATATGAGCATCGACATGAGGAATGTGTCTACATGATGAAGATGGTAACAAAGCCAATGAATCTATACTGCACATTTTCTCGATCTATCGAGGATGAAGATAAATATTGTCACGCATATGACCTAGTTTAGGAGAGAACATATGATTCATATTATGTGAAGGAGAGGATCATTGGGAGGTACAATAGTCACAGTCGCAGGTGGTGTAGCCACCACCTCAACCTCAGTTTGTACCGCAGCAACAACCACAGATGTAGTTTGTACCACAACAACAAGAGTTTGCACCACATCCGCAGTATAATCAGATGCAGATGGCTCCGTAGTAGCCACAATACATTTAGTCAACGCAGTATGTTCAGCAACATCTGAATTCCCCACAACATCAATTTTCTCAACAAAAGTACCAGCAATAAGGAGGATTTCGAGGAGGACGAGGATGAGGATTTGGTCTAGGAGGTGGACGAGGTCATGACGGACCTGTCCAATGTTATAATTGTGGTGTACTAGTACATTATCAGAGATATTGTCCACAATTGCAATGTATGTGGATGTATTGTACCACGATTGATCACACCATTGAGAACTTTCCACAAATGATTGCGAAGTGGCAAGCCAAAAATGTGCCTCATATACAAAACCAGAGTCATAATCAATTACAAAGCCAGAATTAGAATCAATTGCCAAATCAAAATCAGCTACAGAGTCAGACTCAGTTGCAAAACCAAATTCAGTTTTAGAACCAGACCCAGAATGTAAACCAGGAGGTAACTCAACCTATGAATCCATCGATGAAACAGAACCAAGGACCAACAATTGTGACAATCTCGGTGAAGTCCAGAACGCAGGATGTTGATGTCACTGTCGTCACCTAAGGAGGTACGACAATTGGAGAATATAGTTTGATTCCACAAGTTTGTTTGGATGGAAATAAGTAGGTACAATTTGAGATCGATGCTAAGAAAGACACATTTTTTTAACCATGGGACGTGATAGGAATAAATCCTGGTAAGTTACCTATCTATGAAATGTTGACTACTTTTGATTCCAATTTGGTCATAGGACCATCGCGACAACATGGTACCTTGCAACAGTTTTTTGAAAGTTTCTTTCGTTGGAAAGAGATCCCCATGCTCTTGTTGATGTTGAGATTCTATTGCATCAACCGACTAAGGGGCGAAAGGTTTCCACAATGAATTCTTTTCATAAGAAAAATACGGGGAAAGAAATGCACATGAACATTTAGATTGGGGACTATGAGGTAGATTCAATCATCCTGGATCCAGGCTTAGATGTTAATATTCTGATAAGATAGAAATGGCAGAATATGGGGATCCCAACGTTGAGTTGGTCTCCTATGCAGCTGCGACTGGTTAACCATGCCAGAGTAACGCCGATTGGGAGAGTTCCACACATTGCTGTGGAAGTTGAAGGCATGAAGACCTATGCCGATTTCGACGTAATCAAAGTTGTTGATGGTGGAGGATCCTAACCCGCATTGTTGGGTATTGGATGGTCCAACAATTGTATGGCAGTAATCAAATTTAAGAAGTGCGTAATGACATTTGATAATCTAGACATCAAAGTCATCCCTCCAATGGATCCAAATGAAGGGCGAAGATATATTGAGCTAGTGAAAGATGAATTTTTCCATGGATGGGATCATGCATATAAAATTTGAGAAGATTATATCCATTTGACTGCTGATGGGGAACTCGGTTGGCATAGCACTAGCTTTGTGTCTTTTGACTCTGATGATGCTTTAGAGAACTGGCAGAACCGCTTGCATGAGGTGTCGCTAAGGAAGTGTGGCTTGATTACGTAGTCACTGTCTCACATCACAATTGATACCATTGAGTTACCAATCTATGAAGGACTTCCTGAGTTATCTGAGTTTCTTATTGAATTCGAAGATAAGGTGTCAGAACCATAGTGGTTGTTGGAATTGGAAGAAACATTGAAGGCTACTCCATCATGATGGTGGGTGACCCATAAGAATTCAATCAATGGATGGTTGTAGTGTTGAAGGCTGATGACAGTTCGCTTTAGATATGAAGAAGTGTACCATGCCAGAAGGTACGACGGGCGAAGCAGTCCTAGTGATCATTTGATTGAGTGTTAGACCTTGTGGGAATTGCGAATAAAGGATGAGTAGGTCCATGCCTTTGTCCACACATTGGATGAAATGTTGCGATCTTGACATGTATCAGCTGAGTTGCACAGAGAAATCACTACCTAGGAGGAGTTGACGGTTTGCTTCACTCACACCTTCAGTTTCACGGATTCCAATCTAGATGCTCATAATGCATTGCAGCTCATCCCTGATGTTGTTCTAAAGGTAGTTTCGGTCTCATATCCAGTGGATTCACATGCACATTGTCAAATGCAGTCGATGATGGAATGTTATAATGTGATTGGAGGACCTGAGGATGATGATGACCTGAGGAATATTAATATTACGGAGACACAAGGGAGTTGAGATGTCACATCACCGGATGTACCAATGGATTCAATGAGTCAGCCATTGAAGATCATGAAAAGTTCAACATTGGTACGGAAGAAAACCCAAAATTTGCAAATGTTGGGGACTACTGGGATGAAGAAATGATGGCAAGCATCATATATTTGTTGCAAGAATTCCAAGATTTGTTCCCTACGAAATTGTCTGAGATGAACGGGATACTGGGAGATTTAGGGGAGATGAAGATTCCATTGAAGCCAGATGCAAAATCAGTAAGGCAGTGACCGTATCGCTTAAATCTGCGATACAAGGAAAGGGTCAAAGAAGAGCTTGACATAATGGTAGATGTTGGGATAATTGAGACAGTTGAAGAGTCAGAATGGATCAATCCTATGGTGGTACATGGAAAGAATACTGGTGAGGTCAGGATTTCTGTTGACCTGAGAAAATTGAATGATGCATGTCTACATGATCCATTTCCAACACCGTTCACTGATGAGGTGCTATAAGGAATCAGAGGTCGAGAAATGTATTCTTTCATGGATGGGTTTTTTGGTTATCACCACATCAGTATTGCAAAAGAGGATCGCCACAAAAAAACTATTTTTACTGAATGGGGTTGTTTCCAATACACTGTGATGCCTTTTGGGTTGAAGAATGCACCTACGATATTTTCTTGGGTTGTTGACGCTACATTCAAGGAATTTATTCAAAAGTTTTTGCAAGTATACATGGATGACTGGACCGTGTATGGATTGATAAGAGACCATCTGGAAAACTTGCGATTGATACTAGAGTGATGTCAACAGCACCAAATCGCGCTAAACTCAAAGAACTGTATTTTTTGCACACCTTTTGGGATGTTGTTGGGTCACATTGTTTGCAAGAAAGGACTGTTGGTTGACCCTGTGAAGATTGCGTTTCTTTTAAGTTTGTCGACACCTACAAATGTAAAGATTCTTAGAGTGACGCTGGGGCACACAGGGTATTATCGCAAGTTCATACGAGGTTATGCTATGATCACAGCACCAATGGAAAAGTTGATGAAGAAGGACGTTGTATTTCTATGGAGTGAAGAGTGTCGAAATAGTTTTGATACGATGAAGGCTAAGATGGCTTCCGCACCAATACTAGTATTTCCTGATTGGAAAAAGGAGTTTCATGTTCATGTGGATGCATCATCTATTGCATTGGGAGCGGTTCTTGCACAACTAGGAGAAGGAGATCTAGATCACCCGATTGCTTTCGCTAGTCAGAAGATGTTGTTTGCAGAAAGAAAAAAAACTATACAACCATAGAGAGGGAAGGTCTGGCGATGGTATATGCGCTACAGAAGTTTAGGAATTACCTGTTGGGCAGTCATTTCAATATGTTTACAAACCATTCTGCTTTGAAGTACCTAGTCAATAAGCTTGTGTTGGGGGAGAAGATATGTCGCTGGCTACTTCTCTTTCACGAGTTTGATTTTGGGATAATTATGAAGCCGGGTCGCTTGAACGTTGGACCTGGTCATTTATCCCAAATCAAGATATGTGAGGAACCTACAAACATTGAAGATGGATTTTTAGATGCACAGTTGTTCAGAATTGACATGGTCAATGATTACTATGAACAAATCATTCAGTTTTTGGCTATGGGAACCGCTCCAGAGGACCTTACTACGAGTCAAAAGAAGCAGTTGGTGGTTAAGGCCTCAGATTTCTAGTTGATCGTTGGACAACTATATAAACTAGGACCGGATGATATTTTGCGTCGATGCGTCCTACCGCATGAACAAGGGAAGATTCTGGCAGAGGCCCATGCTGGAGTTGTTGGAGGAAATAATGGAGGATGAGCTACTGTGAGGAAGGTGCTTCACACACAGATTTGGTGGCCCAATCTACATGGAGATGTGACGGATTATGCACAGACTAGTGATGTCTGTCAATGAACTGAAAAACCATCGAATATGGATGAGATGTCGTTGATACCTCAGGTAACATTGCAGTCATTTGATAAATGGGCGGTGAATTTGTGGGACCAATCAACCCACCTGGGAAGTGAACTGGTTCATGGTATATCATTACAATGATAGACTATTTAACAAGATGGGCGGAGGCCACACCGGTCGTGGATTGCACCGCTGCGACAACAACATAGTTTTTATTTGACAACATTGTGACGTGGTTTGGATGTCCAAGGATATTGATGAGTGATCAGTGGATTCACTTCGTCAATCACACAATTAGTGCATTGATAAAGGAGCTTCAGATACAACACAAGAAGAGTACCATGTATCATCCCCAAGCGAACAGGAGGGTGGAGGCACTCAACAAGGTATTGTAGCATGCACTTACAAAGGTATGTAACGCAAATCGTGATGACTAGGATTTGAATATTCCAGCAGTCTTGTGGGATTATCGCACCACTTGCAAAAGATTGATGGGGCAGACACCATTCAAATTGACGTATGGACAAGAAGCAGTCATGCCTATGGAGTACATTGTTCCAAGTTTGTGCATTGCATCAACGATGGGAATGGATGAGGAAGCAGCACTAGAAGAACAATTGGATTAACTAGTACAACTCAAAGAGGATCGCTTTCTCATGGGTTTTCACCAACGCATCGAGAAGGATCGACAGAAGGCTTGGCATGATCGACACAAAAAGAACAAATAGTTCCAATAAGGAGATTTGGTGTTTTTATGCGACAACAAGTTCATGAAGCATCCAAGTAAGTTACATATGCATTGGCTAGGGCCATACCTTGTTAATTCCATTACCTCAAGAGGTGCAATTCAACTACAATAGTTAAATGGTGTGATGTTGCCTAAGATGGTGAATGGTAGTAGGCGGAAGCCCTATAGAACGAGCCCAGAACCATGCGATGCTTGAAGCACTACGCAATAAAAAAAAGGTAGGAAGGATGAATAGAAGGATGGCACAATAGGAGGAAGTGGATGCACAAGTAGGGGATCCAGTAGTGCAATTAGGAAGTTCTGTCAAAATAGCCACAAGGTCACGACATCGTCAAATCATCCATAAATGTAGACAGTTAAAGTAGTTAACCAGTAGCGCTTGCGAAAGTGACGCGTATTGATGGCAGATCCAATTGTTGGGTTAGAAGGATCGACAACGGATTTAGGTAGTTAATGATGGATCTAGTTATGATGATTGGCATGATTCGGTCATGATGGTCGGAGGATTGATTTGGTGTTGTAACAAGGGGCCGAGTGCAATCGAAAGTTATCATTGTCCAAGGTTGAGCAGAGTTGCAGAGCTAAGTTAGAGTGAGTTACGTGCATTTCTAAGTGAAGTGAGGTTGAGTGCTTAGTGAATAATTACGAGGCACTAGTGCGGTATGTAGAGTGATCCTATCATGGTCGAGATTTCAAGTGAAAGGGAGTCACCAATCGGTCTAGTACCAATTGAGGAGGAAATCACCAGTATTCCGATAGGATCATCATTGGTATTGAAGAAGAAGAGGAAGGGTCAGAAACCTAGATCCTTGACATCAATGAATAGGTAAACTAGAACATATGCGTAGATATAAGAGGAGAAAACTACGTAGACAGGACCATTGATCTCAGGAGTTGTAGAGTCAGCGGCTCGAACAAGGGTGTCCATTTAGGACATCCCTGGTTATATACCTCCCAATCAGCCCAATGTGCAGTCTAGGAGTCTCACCAAGAATCAAAATTACCAAGTGAAGATGACGACCCTACCATAGGGGGATGGTATGCACTATAGATATCGTTCCTGCGTTGATGCAAATGAAGTACAATGACCATGACTTGCTGGCATGGGAAGATGTTGCAAAGGACCTATTTTTGTCAATGGTAACGGTGGAAGGCATCCCAATAGAATGTATTCCAAGGGATTGGGCGAGCAGGATGAATAAAATGGGGTTGTTGGGGCTGATTAACCTGTCATATTTTGGGCAGCTGAATGAGGCGAATGCCTGCGTCAAGCAACTTTTGACATTTTTTCATGGAGAAACATTCTGGCTGGACACACCAGTCGCAATCATAGTAGATTTGATCTTAGACATCATGGGGCTTCCAAAGGATGGACTAGACCCCTCGCAGTATTTCAAAGGAAAGGATAATGATAAGAGGCTTGCAGCGAGGATGAAGAAGAAATATGGGTTGCAATGCAATGGGTGGGCTTACCACATTGATAACATCAATGACTAGGCAGTGCGCATCAGCGCACAAATTTTAGCAAGAAAAATAGTCAGGAAGAATCGCCCCATTCAATGTAACTCGGGGGTGATTGTGTGTGCAGAGTAATGCATGGAGGGGGTACAAATGAACCGGTCGCTCTTTTTGAAGAACCAGTTAGCGAAATATGCAATGGCAGTACAAGAGGGAGAGTGACCGTTTACCTATAGCTGGTTGTTGATCTTAATCGCACTCGTGGCTTGGATGGAGCTAGTCAATTATCAAGGGATGGATGTAGAATCGGTGAAAGTGTGCGAAGGTGCACGTTATCACAATCTTTGGTGGGTAAAAGAACCTACAATACTGGAGAATTGTGCGTGATCCAATTTTGGGTCTATTGGGAACCACTGCAAGAAAAAACAGGGAAAGTTCCCCGGTTATCTGAGGAAGTTGTAGTGAAGTATCAAAATATTACGCGGTTTGCAATTGGACCACACACCATTCATGTACGAGTGCGGTGTGACCCATATAGGTAATGGTTTCTGATGCCTTATAAGTTATCTAACGCAGAGTTGGAGGCGATGGTTAACGATTGGACTGAAGATGGCGAGAACCAGTTAGTTTGGAATAAGTATCGACGAGACCCCTAGAGGACGCACCTGTTGATCCTGTGCATAAGGACGACCAACAACGTGATCAATATTCATACCAAGAATTGTCGAAGGCACCTACAGACTCAGAATCCGAATGCATGTTCAACGAGTTAAGAACAAAGAGGCACATGGAGCAGGGTGCAAGTGGTAGCACCACTCCAGGGATGGAAGAGCAGTTAAAGCGTCTAATCAAGGCAGTTGCAGTTGCAACAGATGCGTCAAAGGAAATGACAAAATCTACATAGGAGGGATTCACGAAAGTAAGAACAAATCTTGATTCATTATATGAATTTGTTTTGAAGAGAGCACCAGAAGGTGTGACTGTGTAGGACTTTGCATCAATTAGCACTGAGCCGCGGGTTAGGAATGTTTAACTTCCCTTGACTGGGATTGAAGCTGGAAGCAAGGACCTGAATACCTCCCTACAACAGTTGCAAGACATATCACTAGATATCAATGTGTTGTCCACACAAACGTTGGTACCAATGCAACGATTTTCCAACCAGGAGTTGGCAGACAAACAAAAATAAATCAGTGATTGATTCTTTTGATCGCAGGGAAAAGAGGAGAAATAACATAAAGAGGTTGAGGAATTGCAGCAGGAAAAGAAAAAGTTGATGGAAGAGAAAGCGTAGGAAATCAATGCACTAAAGAAAGAATAAGAGGAACTGAAAGCAAAGAGCGCCGAGGATATTACAGAGCTGAAAAAGGAACAAGATCACCTTGTCATTGAGAAGGAACATCTTTTGGATAGCTGAGTAAAGTTGGAAGCGACAGTTGTAGATGCCTATCAGTATGTATTAGAGAGTACCATGGATTTGGATGCGGTGGCTAGAGCACAACGGCTTGGGGCCATCATTACCTAGTTACAATGGGACAACAACATTTTGGAGGCCTTGGTGCAACTGACCATGCCACTAAAACAAATAGTAGAGCGAAAGAGTGCTATAGAATATTTGGAAACACATCTCGACAAGATGGAGCAAGAGGCAAAGAAAGTGATGGATGCGACTACGCAGTTTTTGGGAAGTGTAGTGCATGATGAGTAGTTGGTGCGATTGACCACATAGTTGCAGGAAGCAGAAGGACAGTTGGTGACATTGAATACATCACTGAGTTCGATGCCATTGATGGTTGAGATCACCAAGTCAATGGAGATAAAGGAGCCGCAACAACAGGTAGCGAAGGTGCAAGAACGACAACAATGACGCAACACATAGCTAGATGAGTTTTAATAGATTGGAGTGCAACTCTCTATTAAAGTGGTTTCTGTGCTATAGGAAACACAGGAAGGTAAAAAGGAGATTGCCAAGAAAATGGTCGAGCATCTAGTCACACGTGATCTGACAGCGAGCCAAGAGATATATGATAGATTCAAAGTGCATATCAAGGCGATTACTCGGCAGTATCAATATTTCAAGATCAAGATCAATAAGTACACCATGTCCAACTAACGTGGCTTGGGACTGAGCTACAAGATTGTGTTGGGGGCCTATTGGCAAGGGGTTTTGGGAGAAGATAATTGTGCAATATGACGGACGTTGCGCAAGGCAGAGAATAGAATATTTTATATATTTTGTGTCACCTTTTGTAGTTTTGGACCATATTTTATGGATATTGGTCATCATTTTGTAAAATTAGTTAAGAATTAGTTAGGAAGTTGTCTAAGTGGACCTTGAATGTAAAGGCGCAAGCCTATAAGTAGATGGTGAATTGTAGGTGTTTGTGTGTCACTTTTGAGTACTTTGGAGAGCACTTGTTGATCTGTGAAATGTTTTGAAGAATTTGTGATTTTGTGCGGAAGTAATATGAAAAGATGAAAGTTGAGTTAAGTCACTGTGTTCTTTTTTGTTTTCCCATTTTACTATTTCCTGCGACTCAATCATGAATGCTATGAGTATCTGCAACATGGATCTATAATGATGCATTGTTTTACTATTTTAAATGATGTTATTCTATTGGATCTGTATGCGCATCAATGTGTTTACTGTAATTATGATATGATGTGATCTGTCGAATGGTAATGAATGGTTTTGTTAAGTGAATGAGTTGAATAACTAGATCTGTTGCGCTAAGTTGATAAGTTGATGCACATTGTCCTCTACTATTCCATGGAAACTTGGTTCCGTCATCCCTCCCTTGAACATCCCGGATGAGACTTCACCCTCTCTAAGGGTGTTGCTGGGCGGGGTCAAACCTGTCTAGGCCAGTGTTGAGGGAGATCACAGTGGTTTTGGTGTCGACAAAGAGGGAACCCCTGTTGATTGGTTTTGTTGGCTGAATTTGTGTCAACAATAATTAAAACCCATGCACTATCAAATTTATTGCAAACCATCATGTGATATGTCAACTCTAACCACATTAAAATCACACTTTCCAAATGATGAATATTGTACATAACCAATAACTGTGTGCCATGCAAGTTGAGCTATTAATACACCACGTCAACCCACTTATGAATAACAAGAAATTCCTTTTCAAACGCCAACTTGGGATTGATGTATCATTAAACAAGGAGATTGATTTAAATCTATTGATTGTGATGCCCATTTTTTTTAATGCATGATGCAATGGATCAATTAATAATAATAAAAATATGCCATATATAATGCATGATCAAACTTTGGTTTCTGCAATAAATACCATATGGCTTATAAGCTTGTGAATTCGAACCTTGTATGTTGGAAACAAACCATATTACCCTTCAATCTGTCCATCATATATTGAAATATATATAATTCATTTATCGAATCATAAAACATTTTGTTGTTGTGCTCAAAACCTATGCATAGGATCATGTTTTGGCTATGATCAAAACTTAGCACTTAGCACTTAGCACTGATATTATCGTAAGCCCTCAAAATTTGATGTGAATGGCATATATAATATGAATTAAAACCACTAAGGTTTCAATAAATTTCTTTTACAATTCATACCTTGAGCACCAAATCAAGTGATAGCAAATTTGATTAAACAAAGTTATACATCCTACAACCATCCCACCCAAACAAGAACATATTTGCAATCTAGTCTAACCACTTTTTGCATATTAAGAATCATTCGTTGGTGTTAGATCATTAGCATGTTATTCTTTGCTTTCAAGGGGTCCCACCTAATTATTATATTATAATAATAATATTAAATATGCTTTTCTTTTTCAATGTGGTTCATGGCCCGAGAGCATGCTACGTCCATAGATCCAAGCCCAGGGGTCCACCCGAAGGGCCCTCACCTTGTCGACATTACATTGATGCCTAACCCTGAAGGACCTAAATGATTGAACCCTCGATCTCAACCATATTACGTATTGGTCTTGGACGATCTAATCAACTAGGATACCCCTTAGGGAAAGATTACATATTCCTTGCAACACTTTGCAAGCTAATAACTAGTGGTGAATTTTGAGTCAACATCCAGTGACTCCACAGGGTAGTCAATTTTAGATTGGATAGAACTCATAATCTTTGGTTAAGTTCTAACATGTATCTGCTGATTTCTTAAGATTCTTTGATATTTTTTATATTCTCTTGCAACTCACTTATGGAGGGTAGAAATGTATAGAAATAAGGGGAAATGAGGTTATATCAACAAGTATAAGTGGGGAGACCAAATGTCTTTATGGAAACAAAAAAATTAATTATGTAGATGAAAGAAATACACTTTTCTTTGATGTTCTTTATTTTCTATGCAAACAAAAATTGTTTTTGCAAAAAACATGACTAAATAAGAACTTGACTGATCTAGCTTAACTTGGGCTAGAAAATGAAAGAAATCAACTAAAAATTACAAATTAAAAATAAAATCAAAAGAACAAAAATACTAATTAACAAAAAAAAGAAAAAGGTATAGACATGAATCATATAGTTTAATCAAGAATCCGTTAGGTCAACATAATGCTTAAAATGTGAACCATTTGTAGTAAATGAAAACAATCTTTCTTTCATATCCTTCAATAAATATGAATCATTTCCAACAATGAAGGCAATTCTATAAACACCTAGACACAAATGTTGAAACTTCAAATGTTTTCCTTTATTAATATGAGCAGAATCCCAAAGCAATACTTTTTTATTAACTTTAAAATAAATTGACTTTGATTTCTTATCAAAATATTTTTTAATAGTTTGTTGTCTCTTTTTCAAATCACAAAGGACATGAATCCTTTGTTCTTGAAGAGCTAGCATGACATTTAATATTTGAGGGATGTTTGTAAAATTTAATTCTTCATCCTGTAAAGTAAGTTTAAGAGAAGTCAATTCTGATTCATTAGGAATTACAACTTCTTCACCATAGAAGAGTTGAAAAGGATTATGTCTTTGTATTGGTTTTAGTGGTGGTTGTGTCAACCCATAATGCGTAATTGAGAAAATTATGTCATTGTTGGGGCTTATCATTTATAATATTCTTTATAATTTTAATCAAATTTTAATCAATTGACTCAACTTGCCCATTTCCTTGTGGGTAATACGTTGATGAAGTGAAGTGTTTCACCTCAAATTTATTTAGAAAATGAGTCAATTTAGCATAAATGAATGCTAGTCCATTATCAGAAATAATTTCTAAAGGAAGACCAAATCGAGAAAAGATATTAGATTCCATAAATGACATCACTTGTTCATCATGTGCATTTTTTAGTGGGACAACTTTAGTCCACTTTGCAAAATAGAATGTTGTTGTAAGAATAAAGATATGTCCAACAAAAGTTTGCGAGAATAAAAAACTTGACAGTAGGAAAAGGGAATTTTACCTGTGTATGCTTGCATAAAATAAAATGTCGAAATTTTTTGATAGCTTTAACAAGAGAGAAAGCGTGTTTTTAATCAAAGTATATTTAAGTTCACCATTTGATAAACTTTGGCTCATGTGACCTATTGGTTTTTCAATACCTTGATCATATTTTTGAAGAAGAATGGTTCAAATAGATTCTTCAGTAACATTAGTATAAATGATTAATTCTTTTTGAAATTTAGTCTCAAGAGAACATGGACATTACTGATTACTTTCTTAATTTGAACAAAATCTTGTTTATCATTATCGTTCTAGGAGAAAGATTGATCTTGTTTAACCATATGATAAATGACTCATTAGAGAAAATTTGAGGTCTAAAATGGGCATCCTAAGAAAATTAATAAAATAATAGTTCAAATAATAAAATAATATTTGTTAATTTTGAAGGAAGAAAGAAAAAAAACTACTCTTTTTATTTGTATTTTCAAGATATCTCTGTGTTTTTATTCAAATTTAGAGCGTGAGCACTCGTTGGATGCAAATTTAAATTATGCATCTACTGAGTACCCATATTGCATACGTTTGACGAACCCCGGTGCCCCAAAAACAAGAAATACCCGAAAAACATGATGATGACATCATCATCACAATTTTTCAGGTATTTCTTAATTTTTGGGTAGAAGGGTCCATCAAATGTATGTAGTGTGGGTACTTGTTAGGTGCGGAATTTAAATCCGCATCCAATGAGTGCTCCCGCTCGAAATTTGAGTAAAAACACACAGAGATATGTTGAAAATACGTACAAACATAGTGGCTTTTATGACAAATATGTCACAACCATTATGGTTGACTCGTTTGATTAAAACTCTATTGGTTCTAGAATTCCAACTAATCAAGAAATTATGGTTGGATTGTTTTCTTATATGATAGCATGATTTCTTATAAGGCCCATTTTAGACCTCAATTTTCTTTTAATCTAGCCAATAACAACAAAACCAGGAATAAATCTCCTTACAAAATTTATTTTTCCTATAAAAGATTGAATTTCCTTCTTAGAAATAGGGGCTTGAATATTTTGAATGGAAATAACCCTCTCAAGATCAATATTAATTCCATAATATGAAGCAATGTGACCAAGAAGTTTACCTTGAGTAACATCGAAAACATATTTTATTGGATTCAAAGACATTCTTAACTTTTTGCAGTGCAAGAAGACTTTTCAAACATATCAAAATTATCCTTTTGATACTTAGAATAGACAGTCAAGGCATCTAGGTATAGTTGAATTATTTTACTGATCAAATCGAAGGCTATTTGCATATCCCTATGGAATGTGGCACTTGCATTTATTAAACCAAAAGACATCCTTTCATATGCAAAAGTGATCCAATAGTGGTAAATGTGGTTTTTTATTTATCTTCCCTCTTGACTCTGATTTTATTATAACATGAAAATCATTAAGAAGGGACACCATTTGTGACCCTGCTACTTGTTGTAAAATTAACTCCATGTTAGGAAGAGGAAAGTTATCTTTTACAATTTCCCTATTCAAAGCATGGAAATCAATACATAATCTAATATCACCATTTTTATTTTGTATTGGGACCAGATTTGACACCCACTCAACATATTTAATAGGAAAGATAATGTGAGTGTCAATTAAGTTTTAAGCTTATTTTCTAATGGTAGCTTCTAAGGCAGTGTTGGTAGGTCTTTGCCTTTGTATTCCATGGTTTGCTTCTTTCTTAGTAGGAATAGCATGTTGGGTAATATTAGGATCAAAACCATGAAGATCCTCATAGGACCAGAAAAAAACATCTTTAAATTCACGAAACAACTTTATCAAATTTTCTTTCTCATCATCAAAACATTGAACTCCAATATTCAAATAATTAGGATCATTAAGAGTCCCAATATTTACTAAAATAGTTTCACTATTTTTTTCTTTTTGATTCTTCTTCTTTATTATTATTATTTTTATTTCCTACAATACTAGAATAAAATGAATATTCTAAATGTGTTAACCCTTTAGGAAATTTATTGTCTTCTAGAGATATGATTTCTTTTCATTTTATAGGTTCATTTTGTACAAAGGCACACATGCTTTCATCACCGGGAAAACTTGCCAAGATTCTACATTGTTATGAATATGGGGTCGATATAATGACAAAAACATGGAATCAGGTCTTTGTGTCAACAATGCTTTTGAAGGATTAGCTACAAAAACTAGCATATCGCCCATAAAATTCGGGTCTCTTCTAATATGCGTGATGTTAAAATATAAGAAGGTTGAAATTAGAGACCATGCTACATGTGTATACATTTTTAGAATTTTATTTAAGGGATTGGGAATCCCTTAATCATGTTTACAATTAATTCAGAATCCCCAAAAATAGTCAGGTGAAAACAACTAAGATTGAAAATAGTTTCAATTCCTAAGATCAAGGCTTCAAATTTAATAATGTTATTAGTACAAGGAAAATAAATCCTATAAGAGAAATTATGAATTTTTTCTACAAGAGAGTATAATATAATTACTGCACCATTACCTTCACTTGAGTTGCACCATAAAAATACATATGCCAAATTCCATCTTCGGGTTATGAATAACGTACTATAGAATCATCATATTCTTCAAGAAATTTAGAATATACACTTAATATTCCTCAATGTAATTAACATTAGGTTGTGGAAGATTTTACATGTAAGTTGAGATGCATACTTCTCTTAACAATCTGAACTAGGAGAATTTTGAGATAAAAAAAATTGGCCTCATAAAGGATATATGAAAATATTATGAACGAGGCATTTTATAGGAAATGTATACTCGACAACTCACATTTCCATTATATTAAATATACAATTTAGACAATCATGGTTGAGCTACATACTATAAACAAAAATAATAAAAAATGTTATATTGAAGTGACTAAAAGCTCATTTTAATTTCCAAAAAATGTGTAGTACTTGGATGCATTCATGTCCTTAAACTTGGAGATCATTTTTAATAATAAAATATAAACACAATGAAAAGACAATCAAATATGTTTTAATAATAAAATATAGACACAATGAAAAGACAATCAAATAATACAAAATGAAAAAACATCAAAACTTTCAAATTTTCTCCAACCACACATTGAAAATTAAAGTTTAAAATAAAAAAGATATATATATTTTCTAAACTTTTTATTATAACTTATGTTCTTTTATTTATTTATATAATTTATGTATTTTTATGATATAATTAATTTAGTGTTTGAAAATTAAAATTTAAGATAATGTGTCTATTTTTATTTTTTTATTATAACTATTTTTTTGTTCTTAATAAAGTTTACATATAATGTGCTTAACCTATTATTCAAAAATTAAAATTTAAAATAATAAATATATATGTATTTTTTAATTTAAATTGTTTATTTTCTTATTAAACCAATTTATGTGTTTTTATAATGGAATTAATTTAGTTAAATTCTCATAAAATATGAGGTTTATGATTTATATAAAACATTATTAAACCAATTTATGTTTTTTTTCTATATTAATAATTTAGTCACCTATTATTATTATTTTTAATTATTTTTTTACATTTTAAAATATATAAAAAGATTTTAACATATTCATTATATACTCTAAATTTAATATATATATATATATGTGTGTGTGTGTGTGTGGAATCAATAACGATGGCAATTTCATACTCATGTGATACAAGACCAATTCCGACGGCTCCAGTATAACCCCTAGGCACGACCAACTATGGGCTCAACTTACGCGCACATTTCATCGAGACTTGAACCGCTGACTTGCTTAATATCCTGTATGCCTTAACATAACGTGCAATTGCCAATCAGCCTACATTCCTGCCCCTTATTAATATATTTATCATACCTTGTAAATTAAAAAAAAATTATTTTTATTTTTATTTTAATATAGGTTAGCACATATATTCTATACTTAATCTAATCTTTAAATTTTGATTTTAATAATTTAGAAACTGAGTTTTTCTTTGCTTTGAATTAATTAAGTGTAATATAATTTTGTAAAATATTTCTTTTTAATGTAATTATATAAGTTAATATTTAATATTTTAAACTTTGATTTTAATATTTTGTATAAGGCAATGTTTTGCAGTTTTTAATTAATTGTAGTGTAATTTGATAAAATATTACATTTTATGATGTTTTGTTTAGAATTTAGTTTTTTATAAGTTAGTTTTTAAATTGGGTTTTATGAATATATTATTTTGTAATGTTTTTTATTGTAAAATTTTTTATACAAATCTAATAATAAAAGTATTAGAAAAGTTAATAATACTTTTCAAAATAACACAATAAAATCAAGTTCAATTAAAAATATATAATTATAGAATATTTTTCAAATTAAGAAAAATAGATGAATATATCATGTATGCATAAGTAAAATGTGTAAACAAAAGATATTTTTAATATTAAGAAAAATTGGATAAATATACAATATATTGAAAATTGTGTAAAGATATGCATATTAAGTGAAAATACATATATTGTCTTTTTCAAAATATATGAAGAGAAAATAATATGTTTTATTTAAAAAGTGTGAAAAGACATTACTACTTTACTCTATATGTAAAAGTAATAATATACTTTATTGAAAAAGTGTGAAAAGACATTAGTACTTTACTCTAGGTGTAAAAGTACTTGTAAACTACCATGGTTAACCGTAGATTTTGACCAACCTTTTAAAATATGACAAATAAACAACATTAATTCAAGTAATGCCAACTCAACTATTATAGATGATGTCAATCTCTAGATTGTGATTGGTTCTTAAAAAGTTGATTTTAATAGTACATTTTTTGTTTGGAGACCCATTTTTTACCTCAAAATTCCCCTAATGTGATATCCTTTCCATTTTTAGGGAGAGACATATGTGACATATCTATAGAAATGTAACCGCCACTTAATGTTTGTTGGTCTCTTCCAAGAATAATAGAAAAATCACTAGTTGATATATCAACTAGTTGAATATGACAAGTGGTATTAGTCTTAGGATGAACACATAAATACAATGTCACATCCTTAATTTATCCTATAGTGACTTCTTATTGACTATTATAGGAAATTCAAACTGTTAGGATTACAATCCTCCCTTTTTCCAATTTAGCTAATTATGTCTAAATCAGGAGTCCTTTCAGTCTATTTTTAGTCACTAGCACCATTGGGTCCACTTGGCTTAATTGGGCCACATGTACCAGACACTAGAATGCGGGGAACACTAATTGAGGCCAACTGACACTGACTACACTTGCATGCATCAGTTTATGAGCCTTCTAGACCAATCCCTACAATTTAGGAGCCACTGAGAGTGCCGACACCAACCTCCTTCAATTGAGTTCAGTTGGTGACTATTCAAGCTCAGTCAGGAGTTAGTTACATTTAGTTCTAGTCTGTTACATTCAATTCTACTCAGTTACTACTAGCTTTGCATGGTTGCATGTGGGTGAGGCACATTTACTCACCTACCTTAGTCAGTTAGACTAGTTAACTGATAATTAAGATTGAATTAGACACTTGAGTTAGGGTTTTGAACTCCGATAGTGATTTAGACAAGTTCAGTTAGCCATGCAGTCAAGTGGAGTCAAACCAATTCGAATTTCCTCACATGGATTCGAATTGCATGATGCTATTTAGTCATTGTACTACATTGTAATTATCTAATTACTTTTGATTAATGAAAGCATTCACAGTTGCAAGCCATTTTTGCACTGTTTCATTCTTCAATTTCTGAGTAAAATTGTATGATCTATCTCGTGAGTTGTGTGTTGGTCCATAGATCTATTTACTCAATTTTATATGGTATCAGAGCCTCTGCAAGGAAAGGAAGTTCTCCTACTATAGATTCATACTTGGATCAAAAAACAAAATTGAGCAAAATTGCTCCTTCCAACACTGCACCATAAGTGGAGAGTTTACCACTTAATATCCCAAGTAAAGGAATTGTTGATCAACTATGTTGGGTGTGAAGAAAATTCCAAAAGTGCAAGCTATTGACCTTACTTTGTCTGTTTGATTGTGTGATTTATAGGTTTTTTAGTCTCCTTCATTGCATTCACTATAACAACTCAGTCTCTTTCACTGCATTCACTACAGCAACACAAATGGCCCCTCCAATGGAGCTTCTCACTCCTTTCAACTACCACCAGTGGAAGGAGGACATGGAGATGCAACTTTTCTCCAAAAGACTCTTCAAACTCACAATGGAGACACAGGTAGAGTCGGTTCATTATGTTGACAAAGCAAAATACTGGAATAGGATTGATGAAGCATATGGATGCTTGTGCCTCTCAATATCTAGAGATATTCTCTTCCACATCAATGGATTGAAGACTCCCAAGGAGGTTTGGGATAAACTTGCTTCCTTGTTTGATAAGCAGGATGACCTAAGGATCTATCAGCTAGAGAATTAGCTGATTTCTCTTCATCCAGCCAACTTCAAAACTTTGAATGATTTCTTCACCAAATTAAAGTACCTGGTGTTCCAGTTGAAGTTGTGCAAGGTTGATAAGGAGGATGATCAACTCATCCTTGCCATCCTTTCAAAACTTGTTGTAGACTACTCAGTCTTTGTGTCAACCTTCCATTCAGGGAAGCTCACTACTCCAAATTGGAGGATTCCTACTCTTAATGCCTTCATTGAATCTCTCACCCATGAGCATGACATGTTGATCCAAATGGGGATCATTCGATCTTCCAAAGATCAAGCATTGGTTTCTAGAGGACTTAAGATTGCAAATGGTAAGGGGAAGAAAAAGGATGAGTCTCATGTGGAGAAAGAGAAGTCAAATGATCCTTCAGGTTCAAGAGAAGCAATAATAATGGCAAAGGAAAGATCCTTTGTTCTTACTGTGGAAGGGGCTTTCATCCAGAAATATTCTGTATGAGAAGAACAATTGATAAAATGACTCTTCTTTTGAAGAAACATAACATTAATGTACTTGTTGGCGCAAGGGAGGCTGACCATAGAGAATAAACTAAAGAACATGAAGAGACAATCCATGCACTGAAGGTTAGTTGTTCAACAACACATACCTTCCTCATTGATTATGAAGCTTCCATTCGTATGGTTGCATCTAGAGGATCATTCTCTTATTTACAGTCTTTTGATGGCCCTAGTATTTAGATGGGTAATAACAGTTAAATTCGAGCCAAAGGGAAGGGTTATATCAAGCTTGAACATGGAAAGTTCAAAGATGTGCTTTATATGCCCTCCTTAGCTGCAAATATGTTATTTGTATACTAGATGACTCTCACTTGACCTTCAAAGTGAGTGATATTTGGTCCTGACTCAGTGTGTTAGGATATTTAGACACTTAGGAGTTAGTTAAGATCAACTTGTGTAATATATCCATTAAGTAAAGTGTGTTTCTTTAGTATGCATTAGTATGCATTTGTAAATATTTTAATCCGGCAGTCACGATATGCTCTAAACATAAAGTGATCCGATGGTTCAACTTCTCTTAGATCATACCTACCATTGATCTATGGCTTAACACTCGATTGGTCCATGATCTCTATTTAAAGAGCATGGAGGGTCCTTGGCTAGTTGATCGATTATGAGAAACTCATGTAACTTTCTTTCTTTTGCATAATAAATTGCTCCAAGTAGCTATTTGGCTGGGGCCGTGGACTGTTTCCCTCTTGAGGATTTTAAGCACATGACAGACATCAATGTATTAATATGTGATTCATTTGTGTGAAGTGGTTTCTCTAGGTGTTCGGTCTTTTGGGGGTACCTTATGTACCCAAACATGGTATCAGAGCGTTTATGAAGAGTCGTTTTCGGTTTTGATCAAGATCTGAAACTGGTGTTGCCGAAACTTTGAAAGGGTTTCTGGTTTTAGAGTTTATGTGCATTTTTGGCTTGTGGAAGCTATTCCATTGCATCCGGAGTGTCGTTTCCATTGGAAAATAGTTTTCGTTTCACCGAAAACCATTTTCGTTTGATCCAGAAACACCCATTTCGGCAAATCTGAAGATATAATGTTACAGTGACGGATTTATTTAAATTTTTTTTTAATCTCTTGTATTTTATCAGTTTTATTGTTATATCTTTATTGTTTTAATATCGGATTGTTGCCTTCCCTGGTTGCGTATGCTTCTTGTTGTGCACCTTGTGCGATCGTGGCGAATCAAAAATAAAAAGGGAAAGTTTTTTTCTTGTCTTCTCGGCTACGTATGCTCTTTGCCGTGCACCTTGTGCAATCATGGAAAATCAGAAACAGGGAGAAAACTTGAAAACGTAGACTTTTCGAGTAAGCTAACCAAGATGTAACCCCATTGTGTGGAAATTTTTTTTGTTTGGTTTTGTTTTTCGGTTTTTTTTTGTGATTTGTAGGAGAAAAAAAAGCAAGCAGCGAGTCCGAGAGAGAAAAGTAAAAAAAAAAAAACCCTTCCTCTTTCCATTCTTTTATGTACCTTTTAAACTTAGCTCACTTGGTCCAAAGTTGTTTTATTCTTTAATAGGTCTTGAGTTCAAGTCTTATTGAGCTACTTTTTAATTGCATGCAATTTCTATTTTCAAGTTACTTTATTGTAAAAGTGCATCTCACTTAAATAAAATAAAATAAAAAGTGAGTCACTTAAGTCTTTTAATTTATTGCCGCACTATTTAAAGTAACATTATTGTAAAAGTGAACATCACTTATTCTACAAAAGTGATTCACTTAAAAACAACTTTATTGTAAAGTGATTGTCAAAAGTTGATCTTGGGAAGATGGAGGTTCTTTTTTTAGTTGGTCAAGTTAATATCTGCCACGTCACTATTAGAGACATCTTCAACATTTTCTTTGATCAAGCATAACTTCATAATCCAGAATAAGTTTTCAGTGCCGTTTTTTTTAAAAACCGCATATTTTTTCAAGCTCTTTGCATCCAGACAATTTTTTTTTTTTTTTAGCAATTATTTTACAGTATGGCCGCCCCTTGCGATATTATACTTACAAGTTCTAACTATTTCTCATGGAAATTTTGTATGGGGGATGTTCTGCGAAATAGGGGACTTTTTAGGATAACCTCAAGGAAAGAAATAGAACCCACCGATGATGATAAGAAAATTAAATGGACAAATAGATGTGATGAATCTCGTGGATTGATTGGGATGTCAATCTCTGCTGATTTACGATTCCACATTTCTGGAATTGATGAACCTGATAAAGCTTGGGAAAAGTTGGAATCTGTGTTTGGTAAACACAATGAAATTCGGAGTCATCAACTTGAGAATGAGTTGATTTTCTTGAATCCAAATTATTTTTCATGCATTCAAGACTATTTATCTAAGTATAAAACTCTTATACTCTTATGTGAAGAATGCAAGATTAAGAAAGAAGACAAACAATGTATTTATCATATTCTTTCCAAACTTAGACCTGCATATTCTATTTTTGTATCTACATTCTACTCCATGAAAGAATGCTTGACTGCAGCTAGCTATCAAGAGCCTAGTCTTAAATCCGTTTGTGATTCCTTAATTAAATAGCAAGATAAGCTCATTCATCTTGGAATAATTAACAATGCACATACATCTGGAAAAGCCTTATTGTCCCAACAGAAAGAAAGGTCCAAGCCTCCCAAGAAATAGAATTTTCGCAATAATAAGACAAACAACAAGGGTCACAAACCCTCTTAGTCAGGTGCTTCTTTAAAAAATGACAAAGGATCCAAGCCAAAAGGAAAGAAGACTGAGCGTCATTGCAATTTTTGTGGGAAAGATAATCATGATGAATCTAAGTGTTTCAAGAAGATGGCAGCCTTGGAAGCAACAATGAAGAAACACCACATCAGCCTAGATTCGTCTTCAGAATCTACCTCTCATGGACATGCACTTTGTGCTTCTAGTTACTCTTATACTACCTCTTTTTCTTCTACTTCAATTGAATGGCTCATTGATTACGGAACATCTTATCATATGGCTAAGGTTCAAGCCATCTTTTCTACTATGCATGAATGTAACACCAAACAAATATTTGTTGGTGATGATAGATCTCTAAGCGTTGTAGGATCTGGAACAGTTCCAGTAGAAAATGGTCATTTCAGTGATGTACTATGTGTTCCAATAATTTCCTGCAATTTGTTATCAGTCTATCAAACTACTCATTCAGGTGAAGGTAAAACTGTGACGTTTACACCTCACCAAGTTGTAATCAAGGATTTTAAAAATTCTCAAAATGTCCTTGCTACTGGAACTGTTGATGATATTACCAGGTTGTACAAATTTAACAACTTTTGGTCATCACCTTTTCCTTCAGTTTTTGTTGCTCATAGTGATAACTTGAGCAAACTTTGGCATAAGCGATTTGGTCACTTAAATTATCACTCATTGCAACAACTATGTAAAGACAATATGGTGAGTGGTCTTCCGATGGTATCTTGCAAGGATGGTGTTTGTTCCGGTTGTGTACTCGAAAAACATCATCGAGACAGTTTTGACAAAAGTGCCTCTTGGCACGCCTCGGTTCCCTTGGAGCTTGTGCATAGTGACTTGTGTGGTCCTCTTCCATCTGCTTCCTTTTTTGGTTTCAAATATTTCTTAACTTTCATTAATGACTACTCCAGATGCACTTGGGTTTACTTCCTAAAACTTAAGAGCGGAGTATTTAAAATGTTCTTGGCCTACAAAACCCTTGTTGAAAAATAATCTAGTCATCAAATTATTAAGTTAAGACCTGACAATGGAGGAGAATATGTTAACAACAAGTTCACTACTTTCTGCACTGAACAAGAAATCCAACAACAACACATTGTTCCATATACACCACAAAAAAATGGTGTAGCTGAATGGAAGAACCGCACTTTAAAAGAAATGGTTAATTGTATGGTCTAATCTAAGGGACTAAGGTTTCAATATTGGGTTGAGGCCATAAATTGTGCAAATTACATAGTTAATCGCACACCCACTAAAGTTTTACAAGTTATAACATCGGAAGAAGCATGGAGTAAAATTAAACCAGATGTAAGTCACTTTCGTGTGTTTGGTTGTGAAGCACGGGCTCACATTCCGGATGAAAAACGGAAAGCATTGCAGCCTAAAAGTGAAAAGTGCATATTTGTTGGATATTCTGAAGATGTAAAAGGTTATAGACTTCTGCAGCCACATTCTCATAATATAATCATTAGAAGAGATGTTAAATTTGATGAAAATCTCTTAGCCTACGAGCCTAACTTGGCGGGTGTGCCATCTTTGGCCTGCGATCCTAATTCGGCGATTGTGCCTTCTTCTTTTTCTTCTTCTTCTTCCAAATTCCTTGACAGGTTTCCAACTCCAGTTTCTGCTGATGACAATGAGGATGAAAATCCACCTCCGCCTGCTCATGTTCCTCCAATTGCACCAACACCAATGATTCATCGATGGGTCCGTTCAACATGTGAAGCAGCCGGTGATCTTGCCGGTGATCCTAGAGATCAACGTCGAACACGTTCTTAGTTTCAACGAACCTCTTCTCTTTTGGCTCAAGTTTTCGAGAATCATGATCTAGAAACTTTTGCAGAAGCTTCACTTATATCTCTACTGGGAACATCATAGAGAAGGGTACTGCAAATCATGCTTCCAAGGCAAATGAGTTCTCACACTTCCTGCCATTTTCAGAACCATTGCACTCTTAGCTGCCACTTGAAAGGGGAGGTAAAAACATTTCATCTAATTCTTTTGTAGTTTCCACTAGTATTGCAGAACTAGTTGGATCAGTTTATGAGACTGATATTTAGGGTGATTCAGATCCAGATCCAGTCCCGAATTCCAATCGAGAAGCTAGGAAGATGATTGGAAATCCATCTGACACATAGAAGACAAAGAACCTTGCTCTATGTCATGCAATCTCACCTCCTTTAGAGAGATGCAACAAACTCCCTATGAGATGCTACATGGCAATGTCTGATCAGTTACTCTTCCTTCAGAAGAATATAGTGGATCATACACCTCTTCATCCAAAAAGAGGTAAAGTTTACATTCCTCCTTCCTTCCATCGTCATTTCAGGAGAAGATGGAGAAGTATACATTCCAAGACCCAAGATACCTATGCACAGAACATCATGCATGCTGCTTTGCTACCCCACAGAGATCAAGGTTGCAGCAACATATTTTCAAGTTTTTTAAACTTGAATCCTGATTCTATCTGCTTAGTTAGAGGGTGGGGGGGTTTCCCATTTGTTTTTTTCCCCAGTTCCTTGTATTGAGAAGTTACTATGCTTAGCTGTAATGGGTGAACTATGGTCTTAGTTACTAGGGATCACAAATTTTCCAAGTTAGCATTCAGGGGGGTGTTAGGATTATAATCCTCCCTTGTCTAATTTGGTCAATTATGTCTAAATCAAGAGTCATTTCAGTCTATTTTTAGTCACTAGCACCATTGGGTCCACTTGGCCTAATTAGGCCACATGTACCAATCACTAGAATGTGGGGACCACTAATTGAGGACAACTTCCATTGGCTGCACTTGTATGCATCAGTTTAGGAGCCTCTTAGACCAATCCCTACAATTTAGGAGCCATTAAGAGTGTCAACACCAACCTCCTTCAATTGAGTTCAGTTGGTGACTAGTCAAGCTCAATTAGGAGTCAGTTACATTCAGTTCTAGTATGTTACATCCATTTCTACTCAGTTAGTGCTAGCTTTGCATGGCTGCATGTGGGTGACGCGCATTTACTCACCTACCTCAGTCAGTTAGACTAGTTAGCTGATAATTATGACTGAATTAGACACTTGAGTTGGGTTTTTGAACTCCGATAGTGATTTACACAATTTCAGTTAGCCATGCAGTCAAATGGAGTCAAAGCAATTCAAATTTCCTAACATCGATTCAAATTGCATGATGCTATTTATCCATTGTACTACATTGTAATTAATTATCTAATTACTTTTGATTATTGAAAGCATTCACAGTTGCAAGCCATTTTTGCACTGTTTCATTCTTCAATTTATGAGTAAAATTGTATGATCTATCTTGTGAGTTGTGTGTTGGTTCACAGATCTATGTGCTCAATTTTATACAAACTTCTTGAGTTTTCATTTATACGAGAAATAATTAATTCTTCTGATAGGATTATTGAATAATCCTCCATTGTCCACCATAGTATTTTGTTAGTTTTCTATATTAGGATGATGTTTTCACTTCATTAGTGCCATGAAGAAGTTATCTTGGTCTCACCTACCACTTGATGTGCCCTCATGCACCAGTTTAAGAGCTCGAGAGACCAATCCCTAGATTTTAGTAGCCCACTTTGAATTGCGGGAGTTCAAACTTCAGTTCACCCTAGTCAGTGTTGAGTCATTCTCTGATGGGACACATTCAGTTCAATCTTAGTTAGTAATGCACCTCATTTGTATGAATTGAGGAATAAGGAATGTATGCTCACCTACCATGATCAGTTAACTGGTTGTTCACTGTTTTGGTTGTCTGGAGTTGCACTAGTGAGTCTTTACTGGTGATTTTTCCAAAGTTAGTCCTGTCTGGAGTCAGTTTGGAGTTAGGAATTCAAATCACTCATAGAGGATTCGAATTTCATTCTTTGTATCATGGATGTATTACATACAAATTAATTATTATTGTATCTAGCTATTGTTGTCAAATTTGTGCCTCTTGTTTGATTAATTTCACTATGCATGTTTATGAATTCTAACACTCTAATTCATATTCCTTCATTCTCCTTTCGTAATAAGGTTCAATTAAACCTGAATATATTGTGGAATTGATAATTTTACATGGTATCAGAGATATACAGATTTGGTTTACCTTCAAATTGAGTGTTTTGTGCATATTTTGTGAAGAATTCAAAATAATTGTGTTTCTCCTACAACTGCAAAATGTAGAACTCAACCTCCTTGACACCAAGAAGAAATTATATGTAGATAGTCTTGCACAACAAGGGTCTGTATAGGGTCACACTGGGAAAGGAGGTATAACCCCAACAAGCTTTAGAGAAATCGAAGTACCTGAACAAATTTGATGAAACTTTTGGTTTTGTGTGTATTGATATCTCCAGGGAGTTTCTCTTCCACCTTGATGGATTAAAAACCCTGAGGGAAGTATGGTTGAAGCTCGAATCACTATTTGGAAAGCAGGATGAGATAAGAGGCCACATTTTGGAGAATGAATTGATTTCTCTTCAACCCAACATTTTTTCACCAAATTCAAGTCTTTGGTCATACAGTGCAAACAATGTGTAATTAACAAGAAGGATGAGCAGCTAGTGCTATCCATTCTGAACAATATTGGCCTTAGATTTTTAGTTTTTGTGTCCACCTTCCACTTCGGGATACTGAAACCACCAAACTAGAGAATTCCTTCGCTTGATGTATTCACTGAGTCCCCGATCCAAGAACAAGATAAGTTGATCCAAATGGGAGCACTAAATGCCTCCAAGAATCAAGCTCTTTTGGCTGGGGAGACAAAGAATGCACAAGCAAAAGGGAAGCGGATGGGGAAGGATAGGAAAAAATATGAATTTGAACTAACAAAGGATCTTGATCCATTACATGGAGCCTTGAGTTCCAAGAAGGATAAGCATAATAGGTTTGAAAAGAACAAGTGTACCTATTGTAAGAAACAAAACCATTCAAATAAAGACTGTATGAAGAAAACTATAGATAAAATTACTAGACTTCTTAAACAACACAATATTTCCCTCCCAGAAGGCGCAAGGAAGACTAATTATGGAAGAAATACCGGTGATCATGAGAGATTCCATGCATTAAAGGCTATACTTTCAAATCTCATGCATTTCACATTGATTTTGGGGCCTACAACCACATGGTTTCCTCTAAAGAGTCATTTTATTCTTTAGATCTCCTTGATGGTCCTGGAATTGACGTGGGATATGATACTCAAATCCCAGTCATTAGGAAGGGCACAATAAAATTAGAACATGGAGTATTAAAAAATGTTTTGTATTTACCTTCTCTAGAAACAAACTTGTTATCTGTTTACCAGATGACACACACTAGTTCATCAAAGAGAGTCTTTTTGGACCTAACACGGTTGATATCTTAGATATCTCTACTGGAAAGTTGATAGCTAAAGGTTCTACAAACCATGCCTCCAAGGCATATGAGATCTCACACTTTTTTCCATACTTAGATCCATTGAAGGTAAATCTATTCTACCTAAACAATTTGCTCATAATAATGTTTCTTGTGATGATTTAGATACATAATTTGAAGATGAGGACCAAGTTATGAGATATTGATATTGAGAGTGAAGTTCAAGTAGATCCATATCTATATCCAATTCCTACTCCCAATCCTAGGCCTAAATGGGCTCAAAAATTCATTGAAGTTGTTGGGAACATGGATGGGGATCCATCTGACAGAAGGAACACTAGATCTCAGTTTCAAGATGAGAACCTTGCACTATGTCATACAAATCGACTTCTCCTAGAGAGGTACTATATTTTCCCAGATAGGTGCTCCATGATGGTGGGGTATGATCCACAGTCCTTCAAAGAGGATTTAAATGATCCAAGGTGGTAGGAAGCCATGGACGACAAATATGAGTCACTATGGAATAATGAGACATTGGATCATGTCTCTATTCCTCCAAATAGAAGAGACAAAAGTTCCTTTCTACATGATAAATTGGAAGAATAAATCTACATGGAACAATCTAAGGGGTAAATTGATGTTTCTTCCTTTGTATGCAAGATGAGGAATACATTTTATGGGCTTAAAAAAACCCCCATGGCATGGCATCCCAAGTTGAATTCTTTCATATTGTCACAGAGGTTCAAAAGGTGCAATTCTAACTACAAAAGAAACATGTATTTTCCTAAGTGGAATCAAATTGTTGGAATACTATAGACCCACTCCATACTTAGGATAACAATATTTAATCATTTTTTATTAATTTCCTATCCAATAGCCTAATTAGTTGGAATCCACTTGCACCACTTGGTAAACACTTTCCATATATACCCCAGGAGATCCTTCATCCCGATTATAGATAGATCCCACCTACTTTATTGACTACCATGTTTAGTAACTGTGCCTTCATGCATATTATGTCTTTATCCTACTTTATTCTTGCTTTTTAGTGGATAAGGTAAATCTAGTCACCTAGGAAACGACTATCTTTTGTTTCCAACCCATCCTCCGTGATTTTATCTCCAGATTCCATGAATAGCATGTTTTTCCATCACTCATGACAACTCACTCATGATTCATCCAATTCATGGGGTCCTTGATATATTTGGAAAGTGCTTTAGTCACCTATGGGGTTTTATCATATTTAGTAAGCCTACTTTATGAGTTAGCATGAGTTGTCTCCTAAGCAACTCGATTTTACCTATCAAGGATGTATTACTTATGTACATTGTGATGATCAATAATACATGGACATTTTTATGGATCATTCTCCACTTCTTTTCTATTCAGTCTCATTATTCTTCTCTCTATTTTCTTCCTTGTGCATGCTTGTGAGAAATCTCTTATAGCTAGATCTTTATCCCCTGTTTCCACATGGTATTAGAGCCTCAATTTATACATGGTATCAGAGATGAGGTTGCTCAATATATCAATATCTACATCATAGTTATTAGGTTTTCAATTTCTACAGAGTTGAGGAGCTATCATTTCTCTACATCAGAGCACATCCAATATCCTATCCCCATCTGAAGAAAGGCTTGAATTAAGCTTACAAGTTTTTCTCCAAGTTTTATTTGTGGAGGTTGCGGAGAGTATATTCTTGAGCACATCAACTTATTAGCATGTATTCCTCTTCAGTCAAGATCCTAACTCCCTTAAACTATCATGAATGGAAATCCAAAGTTGGAATTCTATTGCGCAGTAAGGGACTATACAGAGTTTTTTTGGCTTTAGAGAATGAGCCTAATGTTGTTGTTGAGAAATATAATTGGCATAATAAGTTGGATGAAGCCTATGGATTGCTTTGCCTCTCTATTTCTTGTGATATTATTTTCCATTAGATGGTTTTACCACTCCAAACCAAGTATGGACGAAACTTGAGTCTCTCTTGGAGTACAAGATGAGATAGAGTGCATTAGTTAGAGAATCGGTTATTCTCGTTGAGTCCAAGCAGTTTCGATTCTATTGAGAGTTTATTCACCAAATTCAAGTCACGTTTTCTATTTATAAAGCAATGTGGGATTGAAAACAAGGAAGATCAATTGATTCTTTCCAACCTATCAAAATTGAGTCCTAAATACTCAGTGTTTGTGTCTACTTTTCATGCTACTATGCTTGCTATTTCGAATTCAAAAATGACTTCTTTGAGTACATTATTTGATTAACTGATAAAGGAGCAAGATAAATTGATCCATATGGGTGCTCTTAGAATATCCAAGGGAAAGGATCATGCTTTTATAGTTTAAGGAAGTAAGAATGCCAAGTCAAAAGAGAAGAAAATAGTGAAAGAGAGGAAGCCAAAGTCAGATAATGAAGATGAAAGTTCAAATCCTACTGATGAAGGTTCAATGAATAAATTCAAGAATAAAGGGAGCACATCCAAGTGTTATTATTGCAGTGAGGGATCTCTGTTAGGATTATAATCCTCCCTTGTCCAATTTGGTCAATTATGTCTAAATTAGGAGTCTTTTCAGTCTATATTTAGTCACTAGCATCATTGGGTCCACATGACCTAATTGGGCCACATGTATTAGTTACTAGAGTGTGGGGAACACTAGTTGAGGCTATTTTCCATTGACTGCACTTGCATGCATCAGTTTAGGTGGCTCCTAGACCAATCCCTACAATTTAGGATCCACTGGGAGTGCCAGAACCAACCTCCTTCAGTTGAGTTCAGTTAGTGACTAGTTAAGCCTAGTTAGGAGTCAGTTACATTCAGTTAGCACTAGTCATTAATTAATTGCATGTGGGAAGGCACCTTTCCTCACCTACCACATTTAGTTAGACTAGTTAACTGATTCTAACCGACTGAGGCACTGATTTAGACAACTGGAGCTAACTAGTTATCTCCGATAGTGATTTATACATGTCTAGTTATCCATGCAGTTAGGTAGAGTCAATCAATTCGAATTTCGCTCTCATGCATTTGACTTGATTGGTTATTAATACTAGTGTATTACATCCAGATTGTATCCAATTTTACTTTTGATTAATGAAAGCATACACAGTTGCAAATCATTATTGCACTGTTCCATATCATATTTTGAGTAAACTTGCTCATGAGATCTACTTATGAGTTGTGTTTTTCTTCATGGATTCCTATGATCTCAAATTTAATATGGTATCAGAGCCTCAGCAGGACAAGGCACTTCTCCTTCTATAGATCTCCTACTGGATCAAAGTTGTTTTGAGCAAAATTGCTCCTTCCTACTCTGCACCAAAGGCCAAAAATTTTACCACATAAATCCTAAGCAAAGGAATTGCTGATCAAGCTATATTGATTGACTAATATGGATGTAATAAAAACTTGAAATATGCAGGTAGTCGACCTTACTTTTTTTTTGTAATTGTAGGTACAATTTCAAATGGATTCAAAATTATTAGTTCCTCTTCTTACTCCATCCACAAGATATTCAGAATGGAAGATGAAGATGATTGCATCTCTGAAGAGAGAAGATCTCTATGAGGTGTCTATTGGACTTGGTAAAGAGTCTCATGAGAATGAGAATGACTGGATAAATGACGGTGATGGATATTTTGGAGCAATAGGTTTGGCCCTTTCTCCTAGCTTGTGCTACCTCACTAAATATGTTTAATACCCAAAGGGTCTATGGAAAAAATTGGACAAAACCTTTGGAAAGAATAATGAGGATCATAATAGCACTTTGGAGAGCATACCCAGAACCACAAGAGTTCTTGATCCAAAATTATCAGCCTCTACTCTCTCTAATGAAGTTGTTCAAGATGAAGAAGAAGCAAAATCTTCTAAACAATCAATTCGAATTGAAGAAAGTCTCCTTGCAGTGACTCCTTCTCCTGATGCTATGGAACTTTATGAGATATTTGATATCTCATATTCTCATGTGGCTGATATAGAAGAAGACATTCAAATCTCTGATATTGAAGAAAAACACTGTTGCACTTCTATACAAACATTCTCCAGCGATTCTCCTTTAAATTATGTGCAAAATTTGCCAGTGATTGCTTCCGAAAGTGAAAAGGAATTTGATTTTTCTCCCTCTAATGTTGTTGATGGTGTGTAGATAAGAAATAGCTTGTATATTTTGGAAAAAATATCAAATTGTAGGAGTGATCCATTCGCTCTCCTTGATATATATCTTCTAGCAAATTCCTATAGGATTGCATCCACCAATATTCAAAATTTTGAAGAAAGAGAAAACTGTGCATCTACCGTCTCGGTGGACCATAATTTTGGATCTGATATGAAATTATTTGGATATGATATGATATTATTTGGACCTGATCTGATATTATTTGTTTCAAATTTTATATTCCAATATATTTCATTCATGCTTGTAGCTACTCTCACCAATTTTAGTGTGAAAAATCAAGTACCACAAGTCTTCTTCCAATTTGTTGCTGGGGATTTGATGTTAGTTTCCTCTTATGAGGTTGCTGATATTTTATTTTGTGATTCATTAGTTATTTTTGAAGCCATATCATATTATTGAGCTCAAGCATTCGCTCTCCAAAGTCTCAAGGATTCTCTACCTTTGATCACATGCTCATCTCCTCACAGAACTAGTAAAGAGGGAGACATTCTGCATTCGCCTGGACACTTGCTCCTAACACTTGGAGATGATATTACCTCACATGGTTTTATGTTCAAGGATGCAATATATATGTTTCTTGGGTATTCCTCAGATGGATCGAATTCTCAAGCACCTTTGCTCTTTCATCAGTTGATTTTAGTTGCTCTACATGGGTCCATTTTTCATCTAGCAACTGTCTATATTTCTGATTCAGTTGAGCACATTATTCTTCTTCCAAAGAAGAATAATCCTCCTAAAATAATGATGGATAAGTATACATGCTAGGCCCTAGGATACCTATGCGCAGAAGAACGAGATTGATCATGATTCTACCTGGGGGGATTTTTTCCCATGTGGTGTTTTCCCCGTTTCCTTGTATTAAGCAGTTACTTTGCTTTAGCTGTAATGGGTGACCTATGTTCTTAGTTACCAGGGCCAACAAATTTTCCAATTTAGCATTCGGGGGGGGTGGTTAGGAATATAATCCTCCCTTGTCCAATTTGGTCAATTATGTCTAAATTAGGAGTCTTTTCAGTCTATATTTAGTCACTAGCATCATTGGGTCCACATGGCCTAATTGAGCCACATGTACCAGTTACTAGAGTGTGGGGAATACTAGTCGAGGCTAACTACCACTGAATTCACTTGCATGCATCAGTTTAGGCACCTCCTAGACTAATCCCTACAATTTAGGAGCCACTGGGAGTGCCAGAACCAACCTCCTTCAGTTGAGTTCAGTTAGTGACTATTTAAGCCTAGTTAGGAGTCAGTTACATTCAGTTACATCCAATTACATTTAGTTAGCACTATTCATTGATTTATTTCATGTGGGAAGGTTCCTTTCCTCACCTACCACATTTAGTTAGACTAGTTAACTAATTCTAACTAACTGAGGCACTGGTTTAGACAACTGAATCTAACTAGTTAGGCTCCGATAGTGATTTAGACATGTCTAGTTATCAATGCATTTAGGTGGGGTCAATCAATTCGAATTCCTCTCTCATGCATTCGAATTGATTAGTTATTAATACTAGTGTATTACATCCATCTAGATTGTATCCAATTTTACTTTTGATTAATGAAAGCATACACGATTGCAAATCATATTTTGAGTAAATTTGCTTGTGAGTTGTGTTTTGCTTCATAGATTCCTATGAGATCAAATTTAATAATTTCATCTTGAGAATAATTTTTCAAGAAGAAGTTGAACATTGATGTTCTAGATGAGATAGAGAAGCATGTTGAATCCTAAGAACATTGTCATAGTGCGTAGTCCCAAGGTAATATGAAATATTCCTTGAGTTCCATAGTTAAATACTTTCCTCATATATATTATATAGATTCATTTTCTGATATATTAGAATCAGAAATCTCAGTGTATTTCTTGAATAATCCACCTATTAGCCTACTAGATCCATCTCCCAATATTTGTGTTTTTTCACTAGATCTTGACTTGTCTTTGAGAAGCTCTTCCTCACTTCATTCAAATGATTATAGTTATTATTTATAATCATGTTTTCAATATGATATGCATGTTATGACATCATCCATACCATATACCATACCTCTGAATACTCCTAAGACTATACAAACCACAAGTTCACTAGTTGATTCCTTATTGGTTTCCTATGCAATGTTACTTATATCCAATGGTTTCACATCTTGTTTATTCTTCACCGGTTGGTTATCCATGAACTTATTCATCATTGGAATTATCTTACACATGTTTGGATATGTTCTAAACACTTATGGTTCGGAGATCAAGTCCATCCATCAGTTTTCTCCAATTGCTCATCCTTTTCCTACTCTATCCCTATATCCTCAAGGAGACATTAATATTTATGATAATATTCCTTTGCTTCTCCATATGATAATATTTATGATATTTTAGTCATTTCAGCCTCATTTCAGAATTGGGAAGGTGCTACAACAATTTCAAAAGAACATTTAAGGCTCACATCACCATTTTTCAACTATACAAGGAACTGATTGTGTTGTTGATTGTATTGTTTTTTCTACTCTTTGGGAAGGAGTATGCACAAATATATTTTCCTTTTCAGATTGTGTCTGTAGATCAGAGTATGATATAAGAAATAAGCATTTAGATAATGCTCCTCTTTCATCAAATGATGAGCTACAAGGATTCTCTCCTCTTCTTTCTTGTAGATACTACACTTTAGCGCATGATCATGGAGTTCACAACTTATTCATCAAATTATTCTATCAGAATTAGTTCATACAACTCATTCAAGTGAGGAAAAATATATCTTGTTCAAATTTTTTCCTTATCCTTTCTTCAGGGAGGATTTTCCCCATGTGGTTTTGCCTCTTTGCTCACTTTTCTAGACATGAGTAATTGTAAAGGGTGACTATAGCCTTGTTGATGGGCCCTATATGCACCTATACGCATCTATTTCTAATTATTTCATATAACTCTGTCATAAATTCAGAATTAAAGGGGGATTTTGGAATATTATAAACCCACTCCATACTAGGGATAACAATATTTAATCATTTATGATTCATTTCCTATCCACTAGCCTAGATAGTTGGCATCGACTTGCACCACTTGTTCAACACTTTCCATATATACCCTAATAGCACCTTTATCCTAATTCTATATAGATCATTCCTATTTTATTGACTGCCATATTTAGTAATTGCACCTTCCTGCAGATTATGTCTTTATCCTACTTTATTTCAACTTTTCAGTGGATAAGGTAAATCTAGTCAAATAGGAAACTGCTATCTTTTGTTGCCAACCCATCCTCCATGATTTCCTCTCTAGATTATGTGATTAGCATGTTTTTCCATCACATATGAAAACCCACTCATGATTCATCCAATTCGTGAGGTCATTAACAGATTTGGAAAGTTCTTTAGTCACCTGGGGGTTTATCATATTTAGTAAGCATGGTTTATGAGATAACATGAGTTGTCTCCTAAGCATCTCAATTTTACCTATCGGGGATGTATTATTTATGTACACTATGTTAATCAATAAAACATAGAAATATTTATGGATCATTCCCCACTTCTCTTGTATTCAGTCTCATTATTCTTCTCTCTATTTCCTTCCGTGTGCATGTTTGTGAGAAATATCTTGTAGCTAGATCTTTATCTTGTGTTTCCACATGGTATTAGAGCCTCAATTTATACACCAATGCACATAAGGAACATCACACTTCATTAATACCCTACATAGGAGTAGATTACAAACAATTTCACAAAATTTTTCACTTAGAAGAGATTTGTCTATCTTTGCTTGGTGTGAAGGCTTGATCCAGTTTCCTGCCTACTTATTTTTTAGGGAGGGGGTGGGGGGGGGTTATTCCCATGTGGTTTTCCCGTTTACTCATTTTATTGAGTAATTAATTTTTCATTATTTTTGTATGGGTGACCTTTGGTCTCAGTTTCTAGGGCCCAGGTTGTCCAAGTTTGGATTAAGGGGGGGTATTGGGATTATTGAATAATCGTCCCTTGTCCACCATAGTATTTTGTCATTTTCCTAGATTAGGATGATTTTGTCACTTCATTAGTGCCATAGAGAAGTTATTTGGGGCCCACCTACCACTTTATGCTCCCTCATGCATCATTTTAGGATCTCCAGAGACCAATCCCTATATTTTAGGAGCCCATTCTGAGTTACGGAAGTTCCACCTTCAGTTCACCCTAGTTAGTGTAGAGTCATGCTCCAATGGGCCACATTCAGTTCACTCTCAGTTAGTAATGCACCTCTGTTACATGAATTGAGGAAACAGGCACGTCTTCTCACCTACCATGATCAGTTAACTGGTTGTTCTCTCTTTCTGTTTTCTAGAGTTGCACCAGTGAGTCTTTTGTGGTGATTTTTCCAAAGTTAGTCATGTCCCAAGTCAGTTTAGAGTTAGGAATTTGAATCAATACTAGAGGGTTCAAATTTCCTTCTTTGTATAATGGATGTATGACATTCATATTAATGATTATTGTGTCCAACTATTGTTGTCAATTTTGTGCTTCTTTCCTGATTAACTTCACTATGCATGATTATGAATTCTAACACTGTAATTCATCTTCCTTCATTCTTATTTCATAGTAAGGTTCAATTCAGCCTAAATATCTTTTTGAATTGATAATTTTACATCTTCCATTATAATTTTAGGAATAATATTAGGACTTGTTGGCGTTGAATCCACTGATCTAGGTTCAGATTCCCTGTCCATCCAACAAAGCCCAAGATATTGGCCCGGTAGAGTGTAACTCCGTCGGAAACACCTGCGACACAAGTGAGGTCTCAATCGAGATATCTATAGGGACTTCTAGAACCAGGTTTCTGTAGTTATGGAAGGGGATTTCTTCATCTCAACAGTAACAAGTCGTTCGACCGAAACAAAGGGATGGGTTACCATCGACACAAAAATAAATAAGGTCAATCCTTCAACACATTCACAACATATAATAATATACAAACCCGTCAACACATGTAGTATATATAAATCATACACATATAAACCATAGTTATTGTCGACATTCCACAATATAAGTGCTACCAACTCATAAACATTCATACACAAGACATACAAGGATCAAAGACATAGATATTTAACATGGAAAGCCATACAGGAAAAACAAAAACAAAAAAACTCTCTTCATCTGGCATGAGTAATATTTGGAACTCTTTTTGTCTACGCACATAGCTTGCAGACTTCTCTCAGAATATTCTTTATAATCCAGATGTGTTTTCTCTGTCTTTCTCATGCTTTCTTTCTTCTTTTTGTCGACATATCCGTCAAGATTTACCATTGTGAAGGTCATTTGCACACAACTTCTGGATTGATCCGATATACATCTTACAATTTTTGTTCCAACCATCGACTAGTTCTCAATTGACAGTCGACTGGTTGTTCTAACTACCCTAATGAATCCCGTTACATTAATAAAGGCGCTAACGACACAATTTACAATCATGTCCATTCCAAAATTAGACTATTATTCTAACTTAACTCATTGTTACATTTATTGTTTTGTCAAAACATGTCAAATTCCTGGATTCAACTTACTCTTCTCCTTTTTTGTCGCTTCCGTGCTTGCCTTGCGACCAGATTCTTCACAATTCTGACAAAAAATGGTCTGCATTTTCCTAGGGTCAACAGGACCTGATTCACCATCAACCAATAAATAATGAGAATTGTTATCATAATTTTTCTCTAACAGATAGAAGAGAGAATTTTAAACATTACTCCTAGGATTATAGATTGTTACTTTATTTACATGTGATACTCTCATTATACCCCTCAGATAGGATAGATACAACAAGATTTTTACCTTCCATAAAATTTATAAGATTCTTTTGTATTTTCATAATGGTGACCATATCCAGTAAAGTAACATCCACTTTAATTGTAGCTAGTCATTTCAAGATATTGAACTTAGAAGAAGGAGAAGAGAGAATTTGATTTTCTTGACTTTGCGTATTTTTAGTGACCCGAGGATTTGGTTTTCGAGAGGATGTATTTTGAGAAAAAGAGGTTTTTGAAGTTCCTAATTTGCCTTTATTAGTGTAAAGTTTATTCCTTGTATCAACTAACATACAATCTTCTTCTAGGGTTAAATCTAAAGTAGTAATATATGCATCAAATTTTTTCCTGGAGATTTGATCCCTAACATTCTTCTTAATATCACAGGTTCCTTCATCATGATTTCATTAACAATTTTTGCACTAAGCTTTAGATAGAATGGCACTAGGTTGTAAATTATTTGTATTTCTAAAAGTCCCTTGATTGGAAGTTTCAACATAATTAAAAGTAGTACTTACTCCTTTTTCCCAAAAGCGATCATGCAATTACTTATATCTTGCACCAACTATAAAACAATTGATATGTCATTATGTATAATATAATATTCATTTGGAATCCCTGTCCTAGCCACTTGTTCCTCAAATTATAAACAAGTATGTAAAACAGATCCTAGGTTATCAACGTTTTTCTCTTCAATCATTTGCTTATAATGAGTAGGTAAAGTACTCACGGGGTTTAGAGTAATTGGTAATGAGTAATTGAGATGAGAAGTTGTAAATGGAAGTCCATGAGTTCAAATCCCCCTTGGTTACTTACAAAAAAAATTAAAAATAATGAGTAGCTAAAGTATTATAATAATGGATTAAATCTTCTTGATTATGAGGCCTGGTTAACTCTAGATTTTGATTATATAATTTGTTGTAACATAAATTAAAAGACTAGATAGTCTCACCTCTATTGTTGACCATATTATTGTATCCATTGAGCTTATTTGGAGGACTTTGAGGCTGTCCATAAGTAGAATTAAAGCAATATGATAATTCATCCCAACCAGAGAAACATTTTGGTGGTAAATTAAAAAAGTCAGCTGCAATCCTTACTTCAAGAGAATTTACAAATAAACACGTGCAAGTGTTAGCATTATTTGCTCCAATATTATGACATGCATTGGAAAAAGAAATAAGATGTTCACTGATAGATATAGTGCTATCTATTGAGAATTTAGGCAAATGATCCTTACATTTAGGAAAGGGGGTTTTAATTGGAGGTATATTAAGAGGAGAATACACATGCTATGGGGTAGTATCTAAATATTCCTTGCATTTAAGTAAACTAAATTGCTTAATTACTTTGGTTGGATTAGTGTTTGATGTGACATGATTATAATGATTATACATACTTCTAATTAAATATGAAGTCAAATATTGAGATAAATATGAGCCAGTAGAACCACTACCCCTTCCATAATAAGTCATGTTATGATCAATGAATGGGAAGGAAAATGATATGGTTGTTATCAAATATTAAGAATCATATACTGTTCTTCGAAGTTTAGACTGAAAATGTTGAATTACTTCTTTCTTTCTCCCTATTTATGGAAAAGGGGATAAATTTAGGAGGTTGGCCTATAATTCAGTGATACTGTCATGGATTGTCAAACACGAAATATTAAAGAGGAATCCAAGGATCCTATCTTTCCTAACAACTTCTTCTCTTCATTCTTCCTATTCCATTTGTTTAGGGATCACCTCCTAAGAATTTTCCAATTCTTGAGTAGTATCAAGCATAAAATCAAACAAGCAAGAAGTAGTGATGGTTTGGTGGTCACCCACCTCGGGGGGAAGAGGTGGGTGACCAGCGACCCCGATTGGGTACTCTTCAAGCACCACTTGCTCTCTAGAAAGCTGCATAAAATAATATATGTCAATGTCAGCAAATCAACGGGTGCACCAAAAAGATAATGTACTACATGGAGGGACAATTGAGAAAACATAGATACAAGATAAGCGAGCTATACATATACCTGGGAGACGTGAAGAGGTGGGTCACCAGTGGGTGAAACAATTGACACTGGCCTAAAAAGATGGGCATATGCATCAGCGACTAAGGCCGCTCGGTGGGAAACTCTATCGAACATATGTTCCTACATAAAAAAACATAAAGATATTATTAGGCAATTTCAAATATTTAAAAGCAAACATGTTGAATCATTAAAAGCATAATTAAAATCATACCTGTACTTGTGAATCTTGCTCTATCTGTGACAGACCTGTTTCAGATGCAACATACTCATTGTGGCCACCCTGCATAACATATATTGTATCAATATTGAGATGTATTAAATGTGTCAATCCCTACTATAAATATGTAAATCACAATGATAAATAAAAAAGTAATGTTTTTACAAGTAATGGTGAAGCACCAAAATCATATGCAACATTGACCGCTGCATCCATATCATTAGCATCAACGGGCGGAGTATGGGATTCTGGGGTGTCATTGGACACCAACTATAAATGTGTTCACGCAAATTGTCAGATACTTAAAATATAAATAATTTATGAAACAATTGAACACTGCGATATAAAAAATAATAAACTATGTGAAGAACGAGTTTGACTTACATATTGGAGTAACCCATCGTCGTGAAACTCTGAACAAGGCCCATAGCATATGTTTCGACAAGTTGTTCAAGGATGTGGCATGATGTGATGCTCTGAACCCTCTGCATGTCTAGTGTGATCTCTAGATCTGGTAGGGTTTGGAGACCTAAGTGGATCCTTTGTGTGTCATGGTCTTGCCCCAAATGTTCGAACCCTTGGCCTACATTTCCCTCGACAGCAGTCCCATGTCGAAGCAATGCATCTACCAAATGGAATAATGCCTCATGTGTGTCATCAATCACGGGACATGCAGGAGGATATAATTGAGGGGGTTTGGTGTGCGTGGAGGTCGTCACACACAGTTTGGATCAGTTCTCGCTCCTTGCCTATCTTGGGGCATCCCATGTCCTACCCCTTGGAACTCTAAAATATCAAAAAAAATTACATATTTACCCTATATAAACTCGGTATACAATTTCATGAGGAAATAGAATGGGATGTATCTATTCCCATGAGGGTCTTCATCGAAGACCATGTACCAGCGATCCATCCAATTGGCTTTAATATTTGGTTCTATGCACTAGTCTATAGAAATGTGTGCTCGACCAGTGGGAGGAACCAATCCAGTGCTAAGGTCCCAGAATAGTGAAAAAAGTTGGTCTTTTGTTATCTTTAATTTCTTTACATCTTTATAGCTCAACCTAGTGGAATAGTATTGCCTTTGGGAATCCCTGTAGGAGAAAATGTTGTACAGTGCTCCTTGGGCATTGAAAATTGTATTCGTAATGTTATCTGGTGCCTCTCCCAATGACCGTCTTATGTGGTCCCCCCTCTAAAAAGTGAACCAAGGCGTCTCAATGCACCCAAACGAGCAAGAATTTCAAAATTCCTATCGTGTTCCTCCTCCATGTGTTCAGTGTTTGGATTTGGGTTTGAGTTTGGGTTATTGGTGGTTTGATTTTAGACATTTTCTTCAGGATTTGTGTTGTCTGTTAATATAAAAACTTCGAATTTTAAAATGAATTAATATTTCATTCTTTGTTTTAATTAAAAATTTATTAAATTAAAACCAAAACTCAAAGCAATTCTTACCTAATCCAAAACCAAAAAATCAAAGCAATTCTTTCATAATCCAAAACCCAAAAATCAAAGCAATTCTTACCTTCCATTGCATTCAACCTTGTTGATCTCCTCCCTCAAAATGCACACTCCAAATTGCCTTCCCGATATATCTCCCTTCCGTTCTGTGCGGCCTACAATGCAAAATAAACAAATAGAGGCCGTGGGCCTATGTTTTTTTTTTAAGTTTTACAAATTGCACTTGCGATTTGTAACTCTTCCAAAACAGATGTGCGCTATAATATAGTGTGACCATCTTTTGCTATGGTTTTAGGCTCAGGTTTTTTCGAACCAAACCATCAATAAAGCATATGCGTTATAAACTTTGTTTTCGGACATGCGTTTTGGATTTATATAAAAAGTGGAACCATCTTCATGCACGTGCCAATATAGCAATGACAAAACAACACTTTGTTACCTCTAATAAACATTAAGGGGGAGTGTAAAACAATAATTAAAATTGTAATGTTTATTAGATACTAGTGGTGATAGATAAATATTGAAGCTGCAATTAATGAAATAGTTGACAGTTGAAATAGTGCCAAACACTGTAGTGTGGGCAGTCAATGTCGGTGGGGAAAGACCTGGAAACAGATCTTTCTAGATACAAATTTACTCTGTATTATATTATAACGCTATAAATTGAGCTAAATGCAACTCGATGTGTAGGCCTTCCAGTTTGAAAATATGTATTCATCCATGTGTTGTTCATTTTCTCTGTTTAGTTAATAATTAGCTGTTGCGAGTGTTTGGAGAATTTTGCGAAGGATGGTTAGTTTGAATTGTTACCCTAGTCGCCAAGGAAGGAAACGAGTTACATGTCAAATAAGTATTAGAGCAAGTTTCGAAATTGTGGAACTCGAGCATGAATTGGTGGAGTTTTTATTGTTTTTGGTGAGAGAAATCTTTGGTTTTGCTGCCTGGGGCAGATTTCAAAGCTCAAAATTGGCAGATTTTTGGTTTCAGACAACAGCAACAACATTGTAGTTGGTTGTGTTGAGGCCAAGTATGTTCTCCAACAAATCAAAAACCAACAAATCAATGTTTTAAACCCAACAGATTACAACCACGAAGAGCTACAGAAATGAGAAATTTTATTGTAAGTGTACCCCATTTTTAATGTGTCACGCATAGTAAAACATAGTTGGTTACTGGAGCAGCTTGGAGTCCATAGGAGTGCAACAAAAGTTAGTTATCCTATCTCGAAGTCAGTTATGCCAAAATTGACCAGAGTCAGTTATCCTGGAATCTGTTAGAGCCATTTATCCAAGCAATGGGCAAAGTCAATTATCCTAAAATGGGGTGGGGTAGGGTGGGGTGGGGTTGAATGGCATTCCATATCTACCTTTCAGGGCAGTTGCTGTAGCAGGGATGTCGTTGGATCTAATCCAATGATCGATCAATCAAACTGTTCACATCTACTCTGCAACAGCATTAAATGCTCGGCTTCTGGGTGGATATTGAACACTGAGATAGATTGAAGAAAAATATGAAAAAGAATTTTCAGTAATTTTATTATTGTTAAACTAATTATGTTTTTTCAAGGCTTGAGGTTGAGTGTAGGTCGTTGGATGTGTTCAATGACCATCCCATTGTCCGCATGAGATCGGTTTAGGTCATCATTTTCTGGAATGGGCGTATCAATTTTTATGCGTGGACTGCTTGTCCGTTGGACCCACACTGCACGATCGTATCTTGCAATGCATCACCCTATACGCCCATGCTGCCACCTCACCATGGCCGAGGGGCTGGCCATTCTGGGTATGAGCTTCACAGTCATGGGAGGAGATCACCGCCTGAAAAACTATGGTTTCTACACCAGTCTCCGTCAAGTCTACCTGTTCATGCACCTGAAAAAAATTCGGTCAAACTTATTACCGATTTCATATGCCATGGAGTGTTTCACTTGTAGAACATAACTGAAAAATTACGGTATTGTCTTAACCGCGGCTTTGTTAAAAATTGCGGACAAAACATATCTTGTATTATCTTGTATGGGCGTGAGGTAAGCCACGGAGGGCTATCTGTGATTCTGTACACATGTTGTGCTTCTTGATTTCTGAGATGGTCTCTCTCAAAACATTGCACACATCAGGCAGATTGAACAGGTTCTCCATATGTTGGCTCATCTGCATGTGCGAGTACAAACCTTTCACATTGGAATAGATAAACAACACCACGTCCAGCACTTCTCCAAGCCAAGCTGCAGAAAAGTATACTAGTGGGGTTGTTGCTGCTGTTGCACGAGTTTCTCCACCTTAGCTCCAAGGTGGTTCTGAAAATCAGCAAGGATCGGGTAGGCTGTGGAGGCCGCAATGCTCACTGACCGCTTATGCCTGCCGTGACTACGAACAACTGCGGGCATCAATGAGAGCAGTGTCGCTTCATCAGAACTGAGGGCGGAACTTATGATTGCAAGCAATGCCTATCTCTCTCTATGCGATACCAATACAACTCAATTTCACCCATCCGTTCAGATTAGAGAGCACGAGGACAAAAACCAAAGCATGGTCGACAGAAAGGATATAATAGAGATAACGCAAATTTAATTTAAGCCAGCAGTGTATGTTCCTGTAGCGTGTGTCTGACTGCTCGGCAATATACGCAGCCAAGCGAAGCGGAGATGGGCGTTTAATATATGTTCAGATTAGTCACTAAATGTCTTTGGACTTGCACATATGTTTCATTTCACAAAAGTGCAGAGTTGTAAACGTGCATCAACTAACACGAGACATTATGTCGTTGGCACTCGGCCAGGAGACCCATGGAAAGTAAGGAAATGGGTGGGTTCTCTTCAGGATAAGCATTCACATTCCTTTTGTGACAAACCTTTTTCAGACATTCTATTTTGCACATAATTGAGCAGGAAGATTCATATGATTCATAATTGAGGAAGTTTCATATGATTCATAATTGAGCAGGAAGATTCATATGATTCATATGAGTGAAAGTTGTATTGGTTCTTAGAGTCACTAGGATTATTTGTTCTCCTTGGCTCTCTATAAGAGACAATTGTAACCTCCAAATATTGGTATATGGTATTGGTAATGTAGCATAGGATTGCGTGTGTTGTCGCTTAAACTTATTGTTTATTTATTTAGTGAGATTTGTTTTATTGGGATTCATTATTGTAAAACATGATTTAAGGATTACAAAAGTATAAAATGACATTTAGAACTAGCATAATTATATTAAATAATAATAATATGGTTGATATATGTTGATAGGCGGCATTATTTAAGGGAAAGAAACAATAATGTGGTCGATCGGCGTATATCAATCATATTACTATTTAATATCAAGTGTTGTTCCATGATTGTTGTTGATGCTATTGATGTTGTTATATTGTTGTTGTTGTTGCTGCTGGTATATTGTTGTTGATGCTATTGATGTTGTTGTTGCTGTTGATATATTGTTGTTGTCGTTGGTGTGCTAAAGAGGAGGAGGAGGTATCACTATAGGAGATAAATGGAGATGTATTAATTGTTAATAGAGACAGGGAGAGGCTGAGAGTGTAGCATTACAATGAAGTGGTGGGGAGAAGAGTTACAAGTGTCCACCTTAATGCCCCAATTGAGCAGTCGATCGAGTAATGTCCCAACCCGTTGCATACATGGAATATGAAAGAACATTAGAGGTAGTGGAGGGATGGGGAACAACAGAGGTGGTGGAGCGACATGAAATAACTATAGGTTACACTCAGGATTGAAATAATGTTGAATTCTTTTTAATAAATGTAATTTGTAACTGCAAACAAATGCACACTAATTAATTCCTTAAATATAAATCGCTCATTTTTTGGAGACGACTAAGAATATTTTAGTTGTCCATCATTAAAATCTAGCCACTAATTTATTCAATAAATGAAAATTGTGCCACCCTCGTACCATTGTGTTGAAATAGAGACACCTTTTGGCATAAATATCACTATATTTCTATCTGAGTTCATTGTAAAAACAAAATTCTATTGGCTTCTTTTATTTATGTGTGTCACTATTTATGTATGGAAAATTTAGACCCCAAAGGCAATTTTTTAAAGTTCAAATTATCACCAACATAGATCCATCTAAAAGGGGATCTACCAAACCCAGAGGGATCAAATATCTCAAGGTGCAAACCCTTTTTTAGAGTGAAAATGTGTAATCCAATGTTTATGGTTTTAGTTTATCTAAGTTATGTTGTTTTATATGTATGCAATTCTAAATAATTTAAATTTAATTTTAGCCCACAAGTTATTTTTAATAATATTTTATTATTTTTTATAAAGTACATGTGTCAACTCTAGGGTGAGCATGGAAGGAGTTACACATCTCTCCCCTACTGGGATGTAGAATCATACCTCTTCGGTGCAAAAATAGCTCTTACCACTAAACTAGGCCTTACAAGTCCATGGCTCCATGTATCCCATTTTTTCACTCATAAAGTACTAAAGTAGTGACAAATTATGTAATGCTCCATGGTCGCCAGTGTGTCCCCAAAAGCTTTTACTTGAAGAGATGAGGAATCTTTTCATCAACCTTCTCCTTGGAGTACTATTTAGCATGCCTCAATGTTGTCATTTTAATCTAACTTGTCAAATTTCTTTCTACCTTTGTTTAGTTGTTTGGTACTTCTTCTACGCCCTATCATTATATCAAATATGCTTTTATTGATATCAAACCACAAGCAACAAGTTTTCAAAAGCAAAGATTGAAAATGGTGTTTTTAAATATTTTCTTAGGTGGAGAACTACTCTTCGTTGGAGTACATTTTTCATCCAGCTAAGAACTTTAAATAAGTATGGAATTTCAAGTGAGTGTTTCAATACATATAAACATAGATTACTAAAACAATGATATCGCTTTTGATAAAAAAAACTTGGGAAAAAATGGCACTCTGGCTGCTTATTAAGGGTCTTTATCTTCCAAAGAAAAACCCTCTCCTTGGTGTGAGCCTCGCGTGAGCCTAAGGATAAATGTTTTTTTAAAAACAATTAAAAGATAAAAAAACTAGTCTACATTTCATTTCTCTTAGCATTATTACGAATATCATTTTGTTTTGCATTATGAACATGCATAGAACAATGGTGAGCAATCCACATTCAATAGCTCAACATAGAATGACCACATTTCTCAAATATTTACTTGCAACATCAACATTATTCATCTTTCATATAAATGAGAGCACTGGATCCTAGATAGTCATAACTTTAACAATAAATACAAACCAATCTAGAAGAAATAAAATGCAATGAAACTGGCTTTGGATGTTACTCGACATACATGGGATGAGTAAGTACTAGCAAACAAAGGAGAGAAAGGGTGTGTCTAGAACCACATTCTGCAACTTCATAACAAGGTTTCACTCCTTTCTTTCATAGTGAAAGGATAAACACTTTCCACATTTACACTTTCTTGCATTTCCTTAAACTTCTCTAATTCTCTCAAGTACATCTCTTCTTCCTTGTCTCCTTATAGTGGCATTCTTTTTGCACCATTAGATACAATTACTAGTAAAATATATCAAATGCACAACACAAGACAATCTGTAAAACTAGGTATCCTTGGTATATATATTGGAGACAAAGGGGTACAATTACAATTAAGGTCCTAGATGACCAATAAAGGAAACAATAATATAATATTACAATATCTAGGGATTAACAAATGTGATAAGGTCGTTTGTTAGTTTTTTTATAGAAATGCTTCATCATCTTAGATTTGGATTCCAGTTTATCTCTATAGGGAATGATTTATTTGCTCATGCTTCTACTTTTGTCTTGGTTAATGGATCATTCTTGGACAAGATTATTCTACACCACTCAATTAGATAGGAGTGTCCAATAGCCTCTTAGTTTTTCTACATGTAGGTAGGAAAACACCTTTGTTACAATGTTTCCTACATCTAGTGTGGTGATACACACACCCAATTTTATATAAGTGGGGTTTGATGAAGAAAGTGCATATGAGATTGTCTTGGATTAGAGTTTACTTCTCGCTTATTGGTGAATTATGGGTCAATTGGGGTTTATTGGGGTCCAATAAGTGCTAATTTGGACTAATTTTGTGTTAATTGGGGTTCACTAGGGGCTAATTAGGATCAATTATGGGATAATTGGTCAATTAGGGGTAATGTGGTTTAATTAGGGGTCAATCCAAGGGTCAATATGGCTAATTTGAGTAATATATATTCATGTTTTCAAAAATTTTAACTACTAAAGGACCAAATAGACACATTATTATAATTTGAGACAATATAGAATAAATAAACAAATATTTAACATGACTTCAAAATAAAGTCTCTATTTAAAAAAAATATTACATATCCAAATCATATTGATATTATGCTTTATCCAATTCAATATGTGACCCATCAAGACTAGAATTATATCCAACTATTCAAAATCATTAAAAGGATTGTACATAGCCACATATAGTATGTGTGGCACTACATCATGATCCACACGAATCATAGGAATATATAGTCAATAAGTGGATGGTTAACATCTTATACTTGTTCATCCGATACTTCTTCCTGGCCCGTTGAATCATTTTTGCCATATTTATCATCTTCTTTTGGTGCATACTTTGTAGCCCTTCTTATGACATTGGATCTAACAACAATTTAACAACATACTCTACCTAGTACCTATGAGTAAAGTATACTTGCATTGACTTAGGACATAGGTATTTTCACTTGGCTCATGATTAGTTTTATTAATCATAGTAAATACACTATCATGAACAATAACAATTCTTTCATTTCTCTATAATGATAATTTGTACCACTTGTCTTGAAAACATATAACCACTTTTAAGGATTTTAAGTCTATCTCAGGTGTATCTTCTAAATAGTCATAGTAGCTCAAATTAGATGTGATTGTTTGTCTGCCAGTCTTGTAAAAAATATTAGTGATTTGGAAAATTGTAGTTATCCTACTACTATTGTTTTGAAACACCAACAACAAAATAGAAGAGAAAAGGCTTGTCTTTGAGCCTTCATATAGGGATTTTCGTGCCTTATTAATAAGAGGTATATTATGAATCTAATCATAGTCTTCATACCTAGGTCCATCCTCATTCATGGAAACAAAGATGTCGTGGATCAATCTATTTACATTGTTATTCGAAATTATATCAATATATTTTTCTTCCAAATGATCAACTTCATCTCCATTATGC